>JBBPJZ010000886.1:0-12387 GCA_038089015.1 Chalciporus aff. trinitensis
CGTGAGGGATTGCTGACTTATTGGATCGTGTGATGGATAGATGTGTTGTTTAGCAATATCAAGCATTTGTTCTTCCAACCTTGTGACAAGGAGTTGCTCGTCATCGTTCATATCCATCTCAAAGCACCCATCATCATTGGAAAGAAGAAAGCACACGTAAGTGATGATCATGCTCATTTCTGTATACCCTTTAAGCATGATGCAGGATGTCCAATTCTTCCGTGAGGCTTCAGACGTCCAATTCGACGAGACTGGAAACCG
Organism: Chalciporus aff. trinitensis; assembly: GCA_038089015.1. NCBI lineage: Eukaryota > Fungi > Basidiomycota > Agaricomycetes > Boletales > Boletaceae > Chalciporus > Chalciporus aff. trinitensis. Next base: position 262 of record JBBPJZ010000886.1, read on the forward strand.
CAAGCGCAAGCACCGTTATGGTGACGAGGACGAAATTGAGATGGAACAACAAGAACGGAAGCGACGCCAAATGCTCAACAAAGAATTCAAACTCTTCGCCGAACGCATCGCCGAGGCCGCCTCTACCTCCACCGGGGACACCATCGAAGTCGACATTCCATTCCGAGAACTGTCTTTTGAGGGCGTACCGTTCCGTACCAACGTGCGGCTGCAGCCTACGACGGAATGTCTTGTCCATCTCATCGATCCCCCTTTCCTCGTCGTTACGCTCAACGAGATCGAGATTGCGTCATTGGAACGTGTCCAGTTTACGCTGAAACAGTTTGATGTGGTGCTTATATTCAAGGACTTTACGAAGACGCCGCTTCATATCAATTCGATACCGACTGCGCAGTTGGATGATGTTAAGAATTGGCTCGAGTGAGTAGTGTTTCTTGATGGGGTCTTCTGCAGAGTCACTGACCACCACGTGTGATGTAGTTCGGTGGATATCCCGTTGAGCGAGGGACCTGTCAACTTGAACTGGGGTCCGATTATGAAGACGATCAACGAGAGCCCGTACGATTTCTTCCAGCAAGGTGGATGGAGTTTCCTTGGCGGTGGTGGTGCAGAGGTCCGTCGACATTTGTCTTCCTTTCTCTTGTCCGTGCTCATCACATCCCCGAATGACAGAGCGACGCCGAGGAGGAATCGGATACCGAGTCCGAGTTCGAAGCTGATCCAGAGGACATGGTCTCTGAAGAGAGCAGTGCGGATGAGAGCGAGTATGGTGGTTCGGACGCGAGCGAAGATTCTGGAAGTGCGTCGTATGACGAGGAGAGCGATGAAGGTGACGATTGGGACGAGCTTGAGCGCAAGGCTGCCAAGTGTATGTGTTTCCGCATTCCCGTTTTGTGAACATGCTGGATCTGGATCTGACACGCGTTTATAGCGGACTCGAAACGGGCAGAAGCTGCGAAAGCACGTGGGGAATCTGATGATTCGGACGATGATAGACCAAAGAAGAAAAAGGGTGGTGCTACTGCGAAGGGGAAGGCGAAGGCGAATGGCAAGCGGTGAGCGTTGTTGGCGGTTTGGGAGTGTGGTTTGTGATTATGTCTTGCATTCGCGTTTGTCTTAGTTCACTGTGTAATAGTATTATTATCGTGTTGCGCACATTGTCTCAGAGCGCTCAGATCTCAGGTTCGGTGGGCTCAATGCGTTCGTGGCCAGCATGGCATGGCACAAGAGCGTGCATACACAGTTCAAGACTACGAAGTGCACGATCTACGTCACAGAGTCTTCGTTCTCAACCTGAAACCCTTAATGTGATCCGTGAAACTCCCTCAGGCCTCCGAAGCTACTAAAGACGGGTAATACATGGGCGGTGGTATCAAAAGGAGCATACAAGCCATGTTTGACGCCAGCTCACAGGCATTGGATGGCGTTTGAAACTGCCCCAACGGCTAGATCTGGTTGTAAAGTATAACCATGATTAGTATCACTTTGGTCAACCTGTCCGCGACGTGAACAATATCGGACGACTCCAGTACTCCTTCAGCCTCCGGAATGAGGGTGTAATAAGAGCTATCTTGGCGACCATTTTGGACGAAATAGGTGCGGGGCTGTCTTGAGTCTCGTCCAAGCTTCCATAGTCTTTCACGATGGACGCTCTTCTGGTTTGCATAATCCAGTTGTACCTTGGCATTTGGGCAGAGGCTAATGCTGCCCTCTAGCAGATGCCCTACATCACACCACTGAATCGTCGAGGGCTCTAATTGACGCGCCATGCTTTTTACACGTGCTGCCGCACCACTGCAGATATACCCGGCTATACCACACTTCTGCTCTTTTTGTGATATTACCACCATGGCTATTGGTCTCCCACGAGGGCTGATCCACTTTTTCTTTCCGCCTATCCAAAGCAAGTCTCGTGCAAACAAGGGGGTTACTGTTGAGCGGGGCTTTTCTGAGGTCTGCACAGCGGTGGAAGCACTGAGGGGCTCAATCGGTTTTTTCCCGGAGACTGATGGAAGCGTCATGCATGCACTTGCAAGTATCACAAGAGTCTCCTACACTTTCGACCTGACCCATCCGGCTGTCTAGGATATCTACTCATCCGTGGTTCGTGTGCACGAAGCTTGCACCGCCTGATCAAAGCTACTAAAGTACGTACACCGAATGGCCCCTTGGTTCTGTTGTCGAGCTAGTGATGTTACTGGGTTTTCTTGGGTAGGCCAGCGAACCATTGACCGAGACACGTGGTGCCGAGATACTTCGTTATCTGGAAGATCTTGCTCCTGACATCAGTGGAGCTGCGGACGACATTATTGAAAAGAAACATTCGTTGGAAAAACTCTGGTTCCCTGGGGTGCGTGGCATCATCCTGCAGCATTTCAGGATACTCGAAGAAGAAGCCACTGAGATCATCGTTCTCGTATTGATCAAGCTACCGGTATGTTGTGCTCATTCTATGTCTCGTATAGAAAGACTAATGTATGTGTAAGGTTTCTTCATCGTTGTCCTGCGAAGCTCATGCACAAGCGAAGGACATTTTAGTTAAACTCAAACATGCTGTTACTGAATACTCTCAGGCTTCTTGAGCAATATATCATTTTCCCTGCTATCAGCATTCACTGATCAACATTAAACACGATCGAAGCAGTGCATGACAGTCCGAGCAGGTTGAAATTGAGCGAGTCGAAGTGAGAGAGGAAAGCTATCACCTAACAAACCGGGGCTAATAATTAATCCATATCCGCTCTCTGTGAGATGTATGACATGGGGAGGTCTCGAGAATTAACTTAACTGAGGTTTGGGTCCCAAGGAAAAGAGAACACGGTCCGAAAATATAGTATGCTATCAAATGGGCAAAGTCCTAGACGCGCGTCCAAAACTACTGTATATTAACCGTGTCAATGCCGCCTATCAGCTCATCTAACGACGCCTCCTTGTGAACTTGAACCATGATCAGACAGTCCGTTGCAACGCGTCGGTACCGCATGCGTGACACAGGTGCCAGTAATAGCGCACCAAACGGCTGCCTCAGCCTCTCTACAAGCTGCAGCGCACGCGTGGTCCTGTCAAGCTTATCTGTCCCGCGCTCGAATTCCTGCTCAAGCAAGGTACTGATCCAAGGATGGCTCAGTAGAAGGCCTGACATCTCTGACAAGTCTTCTGTGGTTTTGATCTCGACATTGCCGAGTGCGGTGGCCGTCGCGTGATAAACGGGCACGTCGGAATTGGAATTGGCCTTCGTTTTCGATCCCAGGGTATCGGGGGATCGGATTTCAATGGGGAAAATAATCCCAGGGAGTTGTAGTCGATTCGCGTTAAAGGAAGGGGATGGAAGTTTAATGAGGGTGTCATATAACTTCACCGCTTGAGAAGGATCGGGTAAAGATAAACGCAGTAACGTGACCCGGTTGTCCATCTCGATCATCGTGATAGGTTGTGGAACATGTGATGGTACGAGGCAACGGTAAACCGAGAGGTTAGAGGGTAGGCAGCTATTGTAGCTTCCTGCGTGGCCAGTCCAAGCGAGAATCGTCGCATCGCCCGAACCTGTCAAGATGTTGTCGAGCAGTCGCCCGACCGCACGATTGCCCTCTCCATAAATGACTGGCAGCGAGACGCCAAAGATGCCAAGGAGTGAGTATGCGGCGTCCTCCACAAGTGTCGTGTGACGCGTAGAAGCCAAAAAAAGCTTCTCGCGAACCCTCTCCAGGCCTGGGTGAAGTAAACCTCGGTTCTGTGCAGCAATTTCCGGCGACCATTCCATCTCCGAAATGACCAAAGGTGACTCCTTATGATTGAACATCTCCAAGCCAAGATATAGCTTCCAATCCTCTGTATAGAACCGGACAACCCTGGCGGCGACATACTCCTGGTACGTCCACCCACGAGTGTTCCAGATACTCTCCTTGAGGTCACCAGGCCTCTGGGACTCGTTCCGGACACCACGGAGGTGAGCAATTACCAGAGATGCTCCACGATACCATGTGAACATGGCAACCAATGACTCCTGCAACACGACATGGTCCCTTTTATCAATGCAGCAGGTGTCGGACCACACCCAACGAAATCCAAGGGATCGGGCAAGCTCGCAGAACGTCTGGAGCTTGGTGTTGGCGGGAGATGGCTTTAGGCTGTAGACCGAAATGTTCTCAACTTCTTGAAACAATGGTTCGCCATCCTCCCATCGATGGGAGAACATCACGTAGCGATAGAACTTCTTCACCTCTCTTCGAATACCGGCACTATCGAGGTGAGGTCTCTTGGAAGATTGCAGCTCGTCGTAAAAGGGTAGCTGTCCGAAGGCTGCTGCAATATTTGTTTTGTTACAGAGACGTCCAGTAGAGGTGTCAATAAGAACACGTGGCATGTGGCGAATGTTCGCTGAAATCGCCCTCTCGACGATGTGAGTCGCCTCGATGTATTGATCACGGAGTTCTCCTATCCAGACGGAGTCAATACGATATCCAGGATACTGGATGACAATGACTCACGCTGGACGGATAGATCACGGGATTGTTCTAATATTGAAAGCATCCTCTTGAATGCCATGGATGCATGAATGTGATGCCCTAGGCCCCGTAATGCGATGTACTTCCTCTCATACCCATTGTATGATGATGGATCAAGCTTGATAACCTGCGTGGTATGCGTCATTGAGACCTGTCTGCAACGATGTATTATACAGTTCATACCTTGTCAGCATCTATAAGTGCCTTCTTCCATGAACCCATGACTACTTGCACGTCGCTTTGCTCGGAGATATCGTTGGGACGGACCGGCTCGGACGTCAATATGGCAGGGTGGTTCTGAGAGTCCACTAAGATATCACTCAAATATAACGACAATAGACACCAACGTACCCCAGAGGCACTAATAGATGTGCCTGAGACTTCAGGTTTGATGTGTTGCGTGACCTACACAATATCCAGTAACAGAAAAACGATTCATCGTTAGGGAGCAATCTCCTGGAGCGAATGTTTGATGCACTTACATCTACATCAGCAACGTAATCAGACGGAAGGACATCACGGAGATCGCGAAGATCAATTTTTCCCCTTCCGTATAAACCAATATCAAAGTTGGCTGACATGACCATGCGTCCGACGGGAGTCCGAGTCGTGAGCTCTGAGGCAGGGTTAATTCGCTCCCGTGTGCTCGTATCCCAGAATGAAATGGAGGAATTGGAAGAGGCTGCAATGAATAGTCCATTGCTTGCGAGAGAAATGCAGGTAGGGTCATGGCTGATGGGGATTTTCCAAAGCGTCGTGCAGTTGGGCGGTTCGAGACAGATGAGGTTGCCGTCGTGTGACAAAGCAAAGAGTTGCCTGCTGTCAAGCGCCCAAGTAAGAGAATGGTTCCAACTCGAGCGGACTTTGATAGGCACATCAAAGAGGGGGCTACCGCTCCATCCATCGTATACGCAGAGGCCAGAGTTACGCCCGAATGTGGCTGTAGCGATGAACAACCCATCTGGTGAAAATTTAGCCGCAGTCAACCAATCGTCATGCTTCAATGGGCCAAAAAGTTGTTGACCACCGAGCATCGACCAGACGCGCCCAGTTTTGTCATTCGACCCGGTCGCGACTCTTGTCCCGTCTGGGGAGATGTCTACGGCACCCACTTCTTCCTTGTGCCCACTGAACTCCATCACAAGTTCGCCGTTCTGCAGGTTCCAAACGGCCGCAAAACCATCCTGCATCCCCGTCATGATCCATTTCGCATTGCACGATACTGCCATGCTACGAAGACCACGCCTCGTGTTCATCGGCCTCCCAACCTGTTCGCCATCTTTTATGCTCCAGCGCCAAATCTCGCCTTCCAGATCTCCGCTCACAATATGCTTGCCATCGTCAAGAAATGCAAACAAATGCAAGTGTCGTTTATCATGGATTTTGATTGGTTTCGGATCTGCTTCCTGTGAGTCTTTTGGATCATCGATTTCGGTCGGTTGTGCCTTTTTGCGAGTGGATCTGAAGCCCAACTTCGAAAGCATTGCACTCTATAAATATGTGGTCAACGTATGCACGATTTTTGTATACTAGTAAAGCATGCTTACCAGGGTATTGGAGAGAAGGCGAGGTACCATGGATGTACAGCCGTCGCCGTACTCGAGGCTCTAGATACTTCGTTGCCTTACACGTGCCGATTTACGTATCTAGCCAGATTTAGTCTTCGCATATGTCTTTGCAATAGGGATATGTACCGCGAATGTCTTCTGTTCCCGTGTTGGATTTTGAACCTGTATGGTTATCAGCTGCCAAGCATCGTGCACCATCACAACTTCACGATTACTCAAGGAGTGTTCACCATTTGATAATCTCCATCCATACACTACGAAAGAGATCCACAAGATGTTCAATTGAAGCCAAACTCGTTGCGGCGTTCATTGGATCGCCGTCGTGCTGCTTGCTATGATACCGGGCCACCCAAAGAACATGAAGCACGCCAGTGAATACTGAACATCCATTCATAAACGTGAGCCACCGACTTGCGAAGCAGTATACCAAGGGTCACACGTCGACAAAGAAATCTTGCTAATGATGCACATAGTCACTGATGAACATCCTCCTGATCCACCACTTGAGACTGACCGCTGTGTAAGTACTCACGATACCTGCAGTGCTGTTGAGGAATTTAAAGGGCATCGTGAACGTTCGGAAGACATACCAAGAGAAGCGAAGAAGTGGGAGTTTAAAGGAACGGCGTTGACGTTGTTGAGTGGTGTCCCCCGAGGATGAACTGGAAAACAGTCGCTGGAAAAATCGTCGTGACGCAGAACTCGAAGCTGGAGCTGGGGTTGTGGTGAACTCAGAGCGCTCTTGCGCTGGATGGTAGAGATATTGTCAGTGGATTTCGGGAGATTTTCATTGTACGCTAACCTGGTGCATCGCCCTGGTCCGGGGCAGCAGACTCCTGAGTGATCGAAAGTGATGAAGTGCTCTCAGAGGAATGATTTGGTGAGGGTGGGGGTAAAGCAACGCTCGTACTGAGAGACGGTTCCGCCGCCGCGAGTAACTTAAGTCAATAAATGTTAGAGAGGAGCACCATAAAAAGGTATATCTCCGTCACCTGATTGACAATCTGATTGGCTGGAGCCGGTTGTGGACCTGGCGCTACCATCGACACTTTGAACATCTCCGCCTGCTCTGAGATGTCCCAAAGGAAGATGATCGATTGCTTGCCGCCAGTAGCAAGAAGTTCGCCATCGGGGGAGAAGGCCACCGTGAAAACCTCTCCTCCGTGCTGCAACGAACGACCAACTTGTCTTCGCTTGCCCAAGTCCCACAACTGTACAGTATAGTCATTCGATGCGCTAGCGACCAATGAGCCGTCTGGAGATATAGCAATGTGATTGATCTCTTCTGAGTGTGCCTGCACTGGACTACCAAGGCGAACTCCAGTAGGTGCACTCCAGAAATAGATCTGACCATTTCCACATCCAGAAACGAGGACACGGTTGTCCAATGACCAGACGATTGAGCGCACGCGACTGTCGTGAAGAAGTGGCTGAGTGAGACGTTTACCAGTTTGGGAGCTCCAGATGCGAACGGTGCCATCGTATGAACCACTCGCAATCTTTGCCCCACTGGGGGAGTAAACAACTGTCGCCACGTTCCCTTGGTGATCATCATTATTGAAAAGCAGCTCGCATGATTCTGTGCGCCATATCTTCAATGTGCCGTCTGCACATGCACATGCAAACGTGATGTCGTTTGGGGAGAAGGCCAGGCAATGCGCCCGTCTCCCATTCCTGTGTCGTGTGTGTTAGGCGCCAGAAAAAATGAATGTCATGAGGAATAAAGACCCAGGTGTGACAGTTTTTATGACGTTCCGAGTTTCGAGGTCCCATAGAATGACTTGTCCATCATCCCCCCCAGCCAGTATTTTCGTTCCATCTGTCGAGATTGTAAGACCAACCGATGCTGTTGCACGAAAGCGTATCAGCGGTTTTCCAATTTGCTTTCCTGTGCTCGCACTCCAGATTCGCACAGTTCCGTCAGTGGAGGTGCTGATGATCTTTAGGTCTGCTACATTCCTTGAGAAGATTACCTCTTGAATTGCTTTTTTGTGTCCATGGAGGGACTTGAGCGACTTGAGCACTGTTGCCACAGCTTCCTGAGCTTCCTCCATGACGCTGTTCTGATCCTGTACCTGGTAGAAGAGACACAGAAATGCCCTGGCAAGGTGGAAGATGGATTGAGTTCAACCAAAAGTTGCGCTCAATGTCGTTACTTCGTCGACATGACCGCAGTTTGCTCCGAATGGACCAGCATGCGCAGGATAGCGGAGTTTAGATTGGAACCACGAGTACGTCTCCAGTCCTCGCTGTGGAGGATGGCACTGGTCGTCAAGAAGTGGTAGCTCGCACGGACTCGAGTGAACAAGTCAATCAAGAGTACACAAGAAAAACCCGTAGAATCCAGGTCGTTTGATACAGTTGACTAGATTAACTTTCGAGGTCAATTCTTTAATTCTCTCGTCCATAGTCCACACACAAATCTACTCGTCCTGGGTACACATTCTAAACCAATCCCTCGTCGCCTCAAAAATGACCTGCCCCGCCTCCACCCCTCCCAACGCATGCGTCTCCCCCTTAAACGTCAACATCTCCACCGTCCTTCCTCTCCCTTTCAACGCATGATAATAATTCTTCCCCTGACTCGGTGGAACGCGCAAATCCTTTTCCCCGACAATCAACAGCGCTGGCGTGTGCACGTGATCAACGTACGCAATAGGTGAGGCGTCATGAAGCGTTTGGTAGATCGAGGGGGTGATGGTGCTGGTAGCGGTTGGGGAGTAGCGTAGACCCATGGTCGTGAACGGAAATTCAGGGATATCGGAGGTAGCGCAGAACTCGCCGAGGGAGATAACTGGGTTCAGGAGTACTGCAGCTTTGAATACGTCTGGGTATTGTCCGATTACTACGGATGAAAGGGAATGTTATCGACTTCAACGGTGGAGATAAGAGTGCAGGAGAGGAGGACGTACGGTGGCCGGTGATGAATCCACCGTGGCTCCCCCCTATTACGAGTTGTCTCCCGCGTTCAGAGATACCGAGGTTGATGAGCTCTTCGATGCTCGCCATACAGTCTTCGACATCGAGCGTTCCGATTTTGCCGATGAGTTTATGTACGTACTTGTCACCAAACCCAAGCGATCCGGTGTAGTTGGGTAAAGATACAGTATCTGGAAACGCGTATTCTATCCCACAAACGTGTGTTCAACGAAGGGATCGACTTACATCCTTCAAGTGCCAATGCGGTCGCAAGAGAAGTGAAACTCGTGGTAGAAATATGGAATGGGCCTCCATGAGGGAAAGTGATGCAATATGGTTTGGGGCCATCAACCTCCGAGGCTTTCTTGGAATGCAAGACGATAGTCTCAACTGGGTACCTATCCGGAATGGGTATCACCGAAAGCGAGAGATCCTCGAGTGCTTCCTCCACTGAACCTCCCTTCAGTACAACGCTTGGAGGACTCTATGGGGGATATTCGAAACTGACCTTGTGGAGAAACGATGGGTCGATCGAGAAGTGTCCTGACCCACTCTCCTCCACGATTCAGGCTGAATAACACCAATCTAGGGGGGCTTGTGAGTGAACTTTTAGAACAAACCATCTGGGCGATGCCATCCGTCGCCAAAATTTTCCAACCCTCAAGAGGGCTCCCACCAAACCACATTCGCTCGTGCATGAGCTCCCCAGTCTCGATGTTGACAGAGACGATTGTGTCGCTAGAACCCCAGAACGTTTGCAGGACGATGGAGGGCGTCATGTTATAGATGAATGGGTCAGGGAGAAGACTAAAGTCAGTGTATAGCCCAGGGAACTTGTCTTCTTCAGCCTCTGACACACTACCCATGAGCACCCTGTCCCCAGTTCCTCCAACCAAGTCCCGGACATGGAGAGACGAGGACCCTGGGGGGATGGTTCCCAACGGGTTTGAAAGCCAGAACAGATATTTGGCTGTCCCTTCTTTGTCCAAGAACACACGGGGTGAACGACAGGAACGTCCTGTGTACTGAATAGGTTCCGCGATATATCGTTTGTCCGCCGTTGAGCCTTCCACATCGACTACCGTGAACTCCCGGATGCTGCTGGGTCGGTTCTGGCACCAACAAAGGCCAAGGAACCGCCCATCCGGGTTCTGCTCATACCCGGTAGCAAAGATATGATCTTCCGCTGCGAAAACGGCTTGTCCAAAGACGATTTTGTCAGAGGATTTGTCATGCTGCATTCTAGTGAACGACATGTCTTCCTTGGATACTCTCGTGAGGGAGGCTGCATCGCTTGGGGAACGCCAGCGGAACACGTAGACTGCAGGATGTCGCACTTCCGAAAACAACTCTCCAAAGTCAAGTTTCACCCGGTGCTGGGAGTAATGGTTCTCTGGAGTGTCGTCTGTGGTTTTTGGATTGGCTTCAGCGGAGTAGATGATAGCAGTCTCAGATGGCGAAAAAGACAGGCTCTTGAACTCCGCTTCATGGATAGCTATCAGCCAAGGGGGAAGGAAGGCATGAAAAGGGCTCACGGTGTGTGATGAACTGTCCATGAAGCTCGGTGACATCCTTAGAGGCTACAAGACGAAGATCGGACCAGATCTCGACGACGCGTTTCAGCCGCTGGCTGCTGGCATCAATTGACTCTTTCAGCAGCGCCTGATACTTCTTCGAAGGGGATACTGCGAAACACTGTGTCCCCACCCCGAGTTGGGCAGTAGTCGACGTGACGATTGGTTCGGAGCCTTTCGACACCGTATATGTCTTGGTCATCATGCGTTCCGTTTTGTGTTCATGATCGCGAACAGTGTAATCGGCTCGTATAACTACACGATACGCATCTGAAACGACAAGATGATATCGAGTTGGGCGCTTACCAGTGGTCGAGTCCGATCGAAGGAATTGTACAGAATGCACGAGTGGGATTTCTGCCAATTCAGTGTAGGTGGGGGATGGACCGGCATACTGGAGGGTTGACATTGATGAGGATAGTTGCAGTGAGATAGACACATGACCTCCTGACCTTATATGGGGTCTAAATCGAGAGGGATTACGCGTTTCGATGAATCGCGAGGGAAGCATGGATAAGGACAAGGCTCCGTGCCGAGACCCGATTCTTGGTGATGGGAATTGCTTGGTCATCGACTGTGGCACTGCCACCTGGGCTTTGCATTCACAGCATGATGTGAAAGGGGACATCATCATCTACCCACAACACTGTCACCTCATCCCTCCCCATCATCCCATCCATTAGGATTCTGTGTGTCAAGCAGTGAGGTCGCCCTATGAAGGACAGGTGTATCAATTTTGATGTCAGCTCAATCTACCTGACTAACAACCCCTAAAGTAGGACTCCCAAGAAACCTGAGTCAAAGAAACCCCCTGCAATGGAGGCTAGGCCCAGCAAACATGAGGATGGTACCAAGGATCATCCTATCAATCTGCTTGGGGATGAGAAAGTCTGGAAGAAATGCAAGAATTATGCTGTCATTGAGGAGAATAGCAAGAAGTGGAAAGTCATTGACTTGGTGAAACGACTCAAAACCACTGAGGGAATCAAGTCTACACACAAGAACCTTACTGGAAAGAAGTGAACAGTGAGTTCAGAAGCAATTAAGAGGTAAACTCCAAGTGAACTAAACTGGAGTGCCAATCTAGCTCAGAGGGTCTAATATACAACAAGACCTGTGTGTTGTGACACTACATATGAATCAGGAATAATAGCGTGTCATATGATACAAGAAGGTACTGCTATTGGTTCCCAAGAGAAAGGTAAACATAGCCCTGTGCAGCAGTCAGGTTGTGCCAGTGGTGTAGCCCTAATCAGCAAGTGTGGCAGTGGATATGAAAAGGCAGCACTCTGCACAACAAGTGTGCAGCAGTGGAGATGAATAGAAGTGTTCTGCACAGCCCAGTGCGCAGCAATGGAAATGAAGAGGTTGTGTACCATACTCCGCAGTGATAGTGACACAGCTCTGTGCAGCAGTCAGGTCGTGCCAGCAGCGTCATCAGGAAAAATACCTTATGTCATAGCTGATCTATTGTACATCTATAGCATCCTATGACACCAATGTGTAGTTTTAGTGATAAAAGGAACCATTTCTGTATATAGTGATTCTTTTTAAGCTACA
>JBBPJZ010000887.1:0-12377 GCA_038089015.1 Chalciporus aff. trinitensis
GAGGGAACGAGATGGAGGGAGACGGGTGATGCGGTCATATATGATAGCCACATCGAGTTGTGATAGCGTCGTTTGGATTTTTTCGGCACAAGCTTCGGTGTTGGGAGCGTCTGAGCTGCAAGGAGTTGAGACGCGCAGCTTCTGGTTGTATGAGATGGGAGTGGAAGGAGATGGGAGACAGCTATGGTATGTAGAGGACTCTCCGCTCCATGCCAGCAATGTCACATCGCTCGCGAGAGTGACAATGTTCTCCAAAAAGCAGCCATAGGAGTCTTCTTGACCACTCTCGACGAATGTATTGATCACCCTCCAAACGGTCTCTACGACCTCCTCTGCGTTCCCGGAGTTATACAACTCGAGACACAGACATCGCAAGGCTATAATCTCGGGATGATCAAAGGACCAATCAAATATCTTCGCAAGTGGACATGAGTAATGATACATACACGAGACAAAGGGAACACTCACGAGTGAAATGGAGATTAATGGCGAGAGTGTTTCGTCCGTGGGGGTCAACTTCGACCTGTTATGCTCAAACACCTCTAACGCGCATCCATACTGTCCTTTTTTCATGAACATTTGCCCGAGGACCTAGAGACGTTGTACACCTACTCCATTTCACGTTCGTGAGACATACGTACCTGGGTGTAATAGTATGTCGTATTGTCATCCTCGGCAGGAATCAAGTTAGCTATCCGTGCCATAGCAGGGTCATGTTTTCCAGAGACAAATAGGAATATGGACTAGGCCATATGAACATCAATTCCATCAAGTATGCACTGACATTACTCACTTTTAGGAGCAATAGCAACCGAGTTTCATTCAGGGCGCAGTCCAGAAAAGCGAGGTCGAAGGCGCTCAACTCAGCCTCTTGATCTCCTTGACCAGCGAGGGCGAGAGCATGTGCGATATGACCAATAGGTGACGGTCGGACTTGAAGGGACTAGTATATGCTCAAGTCAAAAGCGACATCTGAATGAGGGTAATATTTACTTACCCTCTTGGCATCCTCAATGGCCTCATTCCGTCGGTTTAAACGCGTTCTTATGAGTGCACGGTTGGCGAGTGTGCAGTGGCTGAGCTCCGAGGAAAGCTCTCGTGAGAGCATTTCCTCGGTGTTTGCAAAGTTCCTTTGTATCCAAGGCTTGAACACCGCTTCGCTCAAGCGCATCAATGGGGGCTAAGAAAAGTGAAGGATTCGACGGGCAATCAAGAGACACGGATGATTAGAGATCCCAGTGGCAAAGGTGTGAAGTTAGCGGACGCTTACATCCATCATAAAATAGAGACTTGGGATGTCATTTCTGAGATCATGAACGGCTGTCCTTCCGTCCTTTCGACAACACGCCAGATATTTCTCGTCATGAGAGAGCGAGATGCACTGAATTTCTGAGGTGTGCTCTATAACGAGGCCGATCTGCGTGTGAGATAGTGTGTCCCAAAACGAGACAGAAGATCCTGCAGAACATGCGATGAATCTTCCATTAGACACGATGGATGTGTGAGGGTTGGTATCGTGAATTGGCCACTCCGAGCGCGAGGACGTGGATACATTGAGGCTTGTCATTTTCCCGGGTGAAACAACGAAGAGTTGCTTGCCACCACTGGACCAAGCGAGCGGAGTGACTGGGAACGCCTCAACTTTAATGGGGATGTCGAACAGTTTCTGGCCTGTGTGCGAATCGTAGACCCGAACAGAGTCACGATCCCGAGTGACCGTGGCGATTTTATCGCTACTAGGCGAGAATTTTACACCGACGACCCAGTTGTCGTGTTGCAAAGGACCCAACAACCGAACCCCCGATGTGATGCTGAAGATGCGTACGCTCTGGTCGTACGAGCCAGTAGCAAACCTCATGGAGTCGTGCGAGATGTCGAGTGCGTCCACTCCCCCACTATGTTCCGTCACCACGGCCACCTCCTCATGAGTGGTCGCGTTCCATACCACTGCCTTGTGCGGGTTGCCAGTAGCACCCACTATCCAGCGACCATCTTTTGAAACAAGGACGCAGTTGATATGCTTGCTAGTTTGTGTCCTCCCGACTTCCTGTCCATCTCGGATCTGCCATCGTCGGATGTCGCCTTCATGTCCACCGCCCAAAATGCGTTTCCCGTCCTCTGTGAAGGTGATTGTGCGTATGAAGATCTGACAATCAATTTCGTGTACTCCTACACGTTGAACTTTGGTAATCGGTGGGGAGGGCGAGTTCGTCATTCTTGGATCCTTCGAATGTAAATTTTACCACGACAGCGATGTATGCGTGTGATGAGTGGTTTGGTGTGAAGCCTAGATTCGTCGATATCAGTGGGCAATGGGGGGGCTCTTTCCAACAGTCACGCTTAAGAAGGCTGCCCAATATGGTTGCTCCCATGTGCATTGTTCACAATGAACTGCCAGCAGCACTAGAGCAGTACTGGCTAGTCTCCCCCATGCGGATCCAAGACTCGGAGTCTGGATGAAGTCTTTAAGAGAGTGGTTTATGCTGTTCCCTTACTACAGCAATCCCGGGGAGCTCGTGCCTTTTCGTCAAGTCTTTCTCTCAAGAAAACCAGTGTGATAGCACGGTGCACGAAGCCTTGCCAGCAACACGGGGTCCGATTGTCGTCCGACACCCCCAATAACCAACAAGAAAGCAAGGGGTACAGCAATCAAAAAAGGGGGTGATGTGAAGCATAAAATCCGACACTGAGACTCCTTATTCAACCTTGCACGCCATGTCTGTACGCAGACTCCCTTATCCCATCAAGCGGCGAAAACATTCAAGTCAAACAGTCCAGAGGCAGAAACGTCAGTGTACTGGTGACCAGCAACGTTGCCGCTCCAGCTAACGCGATAAAAAAATGAGTGAGCCTGTTCCCGAGATTAAATGGCATGACGAATACTCACCCACCGAATGGAGTGTTGAGGTACAAGTTCTAAACCCCGATCGACATGAGTGCTTCCTTTTGAGTAGGTAGAACCCTTACCTGTGTGTTATCCCAGTTCGCAAACCAGAGTGGAGCCGCGCTGTCGAGGACAACAGAGTCAGAGCCAAACATGTTCGCCCATTCCTATCAAAGTTGTCAGGCTGCTGGAAAAAACCTAGTAAAGACAACATACGCCAGAGCTACTGTAGATACCCCAAACGTATCCGGATGCTTGGATGGCAGAGACAATCTGTTTAGCGACGTTCAAGTTTCCGCTGTACCCATAGTTCCACTGATCGGCTGGTGTGAGCAACGTGAGGGCGACGGTTACAAAACAATAAACACACATTGTTACAAACACTGTCGACCTCGAGATCGATCCAGATGCGTCCAATTTGCATATGGTTGTTGTAAAAGGTCTGGCCATTTCTGCAATTTGTTGAGAGAACGATTTGCATGCGTGCCCAGAACCAGTGCAGGGGAACCAGTAAGTGTCGATGTTGGTGTATCCTGCAGCCCGAGCGTTGTTGTAGGAGGCAACAAAGTTGGGGTCAACCTGGCCTCCGACGCCGCATGCCTCCTCGTAACCACGAATGACAGCTTTGGTAAAGCCCTCAGAAAGTGCTTTTGCATACGTAGCCTGGGAGACAAGACTAGAAGAATCTACACCATAGACCATGGCAAGAGATGGAGACGCTAAAGCGACGGCGGCAAGAAGGCTGAGATGGGCGCGCATCTGTGAAAATACGTTGCAACGAGGATATACCCTTGCAAGTTGAGAGAATCCGGGCTTGACCCATGGGTCTTTATACAACGAGGTTGCTCCTTTCGAGGTACTACTGAAACGATGACCACATGGTCATGAGAAAACGGAGCACGTACAATGAGGCTCAACAAAGGTGATTGGTCGCCTGCGAGGGTAGCATCATCTGCATCTGTCAATCATTAGAAGCTCATCTCAGACTCTCAGTCATTTGACCTGTCCTCTAAGGGGGATTGGAAGAGGAGGACGGGCAGTGTCCGTGTGTCTCTAAGGTATCCTCTGAAAACTGTGAGGTCAGGCATAATACGCACTGCTTGAATGTTGAAGAGAAGGTCGCGAGAGTACTTACTCCAATACAGATGACAAGAACATCTGGGTGAATGGTCCAGAACCAACGTCCCATCATCATGTACTGATATCACAGCCTTGGTGACAAATGTATGGCATGGACAGTCACCTGCTCTGATCTATCGGCCAGGTGACACCACCTTCTGCGACCTGGCGTTCTGTTCGATATGAAATGAGAAAAGCGATGGACACTCGGAATTTTGTGGTACCCACCAATGCAGGTGTTTGTTTAAGTCCGTGAGATTTGGGCCGATGGGGGCTCTGCTCCTTGGCAGGCACCAGTCAGTCTTGGACCACTCTGGTCCCCATCAATGACGGAGCGATGTTCTATCGCAACCTGCTTTCGGATACCTGCGGGGACTATTATCCAAATCAAACACTTGTGATGGTCTCAGTGGCAAGATATCGGACTCGAGCATGTCACGCACCATGTGATAGCTGTAAGAGGTTTCACCCCGAACCCTATCTATGTCAGGACAGCATACAGTCGTGCATTCAATTCTCACTGGCAGATAATCAGAGACAGGGAGCCCTCAAAATAACGAACTAAAAGGAGCATCAGCGGCTGATCACCGTCGCCTGCTTGGGCTTGCATTCAGGTTCGTGTTCGCAGCAATGCATTTGATCGTCCCAGTTACTATGTGAAGATCGACAAATTCGATCCATGTCAATGCTGGTTTCCTTGAGCTGCGAACCAGGGGGCTGGCACCACAGTGGAACTTCAAGCTGAACTGAGATATGGGTGTTGAGGATGGAGGACTCGGATCGCAAGAGTTGGGACTAGTGGCGCTGTGAGTCGACGATTGATGGGATTTTGAGAAGTTAGCCCTAGAAGGCAGAACGACATGGATGAGCCAACCTCATGATCATAAGCAGGTCGCTCACGAGGTATATGACCCGGCAGCGCTGTGTCGAGTTCGCAAGGCAGTTCGAGTCAACAGTGAAGAGCGTACGATCACACACCCAGTGTGGAGAAGTATCAATGGTTACATGTAAACTCAGAAGTATCGAAATGCCTTCATAACGGTCAACAGGACATTGTTGGTTGTGAAGGAATCGGAGGTACATCGCCACCGGTAAACGGGTCACAGACGGCGAACTTATCCGGGGGAGTGTATTCCCTGTCTCACCGGAGTTTGCATGATCAAAGCAAACACACAATGGTAAACCCAGGCCGACCAATGGCATTAGCAAGTTGTTAGCTAGACTCGGACTAGTCAAGTAGATTGTGGCTAGTAACTGGCACTCGGTGGTAGGACGTGTACGTGTACGTGCAATATAGTAATCAGGTACGCCTCTGGACACTAGTAGACACCCGGGTGTTCCAGTTATCTTTCCTGATCATTCCCTAACATCTTAATAGTATTTGTTTTTAATTCTGCATGGCATGGCATCGGAATTGATTCATGCCTTTTCACATATGCCGAGCAATGCTCCTGCCATCTCCCAAGTGTTTGATTTTTACAAAAGGTCTAAATGAGCCATCACGTATCATCACGACACAGATGGTCTGGCGTTTTGTTGACCACCAAGAGGCAACCCAGAGGTAGTACGCCTGTTTTCCCTCAGTAAGGCCGATAGTAAGCGCTGATTGTCGAGGGAATATTCAATGCTCATTGTAGGGCCTGAGTTTGGTCGACTGCTTGACAGTCGCGAGAAAGCCCAGCCCGAAGTCGTCCCGAGTCAGAGAGTCACTTGTTATCCGTAAATAAAAATAATTCAGGGGAATAGGATTGGTGCGAAAACAAATCCCCACGAGCATCCAGATTTACGTACCCAATACCCATGGTCCACTTGACCTGTCTTCAAAAAAGACAGACCACGTCATGAGCTTGCATCGGCGTCCTCGATACTTAACGAAGTCTCAACCAGGTACTACTAATACAAGACACTAAGCCATACATACCACACAAACTTGAGCAACTTGAATACAGATCCGAACGAAAAAGAAAAGAAAAAACAACACGGTGCCAAACGATCGGAAAATTTCTTCTCCCATAGATCCCCCCTGAGCATTATCCCATTCAGGCAGAGAAAACGTTCAAGTCAAAGTATCCAGAAGCGGAAACATCGGTGTACTGGTGGCCAGCAGCGGAGCCGCTCCAGCTGGAAAATTCAATGATCAGTATCCCAATTCTCCGGGAACCGTGGTGGACAAAACTTACCCGCCGAAGTCAGTCGTGATAGTCAAAGACTGGATCACAGATTAACATCAGTTACCCCCATTGGGAAGGTCAGATCCATACCTGCGAGTTATCATAGTCTGCGAACCAGAGAGGAGCAGAGCTGTCGAGTACAACACCATAAGAGCCAAACATGTTGGACCATTCCTGTCAGAAGTGTCAAATTGTTGGACGAACTCGTCATCTAAGGATACTTACACCAGGGCTGCTGTAGATACCCCAGACATATCCGGATGCTTCAATAGCCGAAATGATTTCTTTGGCGACAGCCAAGTTTCCACTGTATCCATAGTCCCACTGTACAGTTTTCAGCAACCGGAGGTTCCAAGACGAATAAACACTCACGTTGTTGCAGTACGTGCTGTCGACTTCGAAATCGATCCAGATGCGACCAATATCCATCTTGTTGGCGTAAAGGGTCGCGCCGAGCTCTGAGATTTGCGTCGCAAACGATTTGCACGCATTTCCAGAACCAGTGCAAGGGAACCAGTAGGTGTCGATATTGGTGTAACCTGCGGCCCGAGCATTGTTGTAAGTGGCCACGAAGTTGGGATCAACCTCTCCGCCAACGGAGCATGCTTCCTCGTAACCGCGGATGACAGCTTTGGTGAAGCCCTCAGAGAGCGCAGTGGCATATGTGGACTCAGGGACAAGGCTAGAGGAGTCTACCCCATAAATCGCGAGGGATGGAGACGCCAAAGTTATGGCAGCGAGAATTGTCAAAATGGCGATCATCTGGGAGGTTATGTCGTAATGAGGATGGTATACCTTGGATAACTCGGCTCGCTAGCGAGTACTTATAGCCCGAGCCTCGTTCTCGTTAAAGAAACCATTGAAATGATCGCGCACACACCCTTGAGAATATTTTCGCGATAATGACAACGAACCATGCGGATTTTGCTCGCTTGCAAAGTTTTCAGCACCTGGTATAGCTGTCAATCAGTGGCCACCGGACCCGTGACATAGATTCAATTGGCGGCCGGAAGAAGATCACAACTGCACACCACTTCATTCGGTATAAACCACATTGTGGTATCATATGGATCTGCAAACATGTCACGAGAACTCACGATGAGGTTTCCTGAACCACGAACCTCTCGCCTTTCTACCTCCTGAAGGAGAGAATGTGCCTATCTTCGTGGATGGTTAAGAAGAGCTCAGGGTCAACTTCTGATGTCACGTGAGCCTAGAAAGATCATTTGGCGGCCCGTCCCTTTCCATGAACGATCACCTGTTCTAATCCATCAGGGATCCATCTGCTACATAACTCTCATCAAGACGAACGTTTTATGCGAGACAAAGTTGAAACAGAAGTTGGCAGGGAAGTTCTCGAGATATTTTTGGCTTCCTATTGTTCATCTGTCGAAATGTGTATTAGCAACGCGAATCTATTCATCCTTCAGTTGTGACGAAGTGGAATGCGGTCTCTGGGCTTCATTGTGAACAAATCAACGCATAGGCAGAGATGAATCACATTAGGTCACATACCCGCACACCGACTTGAAACGGCCACATGCTGGAGAATGGGAATAGTATCCAGATACGATTGAGAACATACTCGGACCTGCAGTGCCCGAATACCAGTGAAGCCGGATCATAGAAAAGAACTCATACTTGGCAGTCTTGGTGGGAACGTCCTATCCGGCCGGAAATTGGTTCTCTTGGACTGCTCTCTCCGAGTACAATGTAATGTTGCCAAGTCGATCTAAACCAGCGATTGAGATGGAAAGGATCTTAAGATTCCTCGCTGAGCACCGCCCTGCACAAGTTGATTCGGTGTTCAGATGTATAGCGAAGCAACTCTGAGGGTGACCAATGAACGTCAGAACGGTCGGATCTAATGCTCTGTGGAATGACTCACTCGAACGTCGCTTTCGAACATCCGAGGTCTCTTGTGCTTCAGAAAGCCCAAACGGCTTCATCCCCAATCGTCGCCGCCGCATCAATACCGTCCGGCGTCTTGACAATGATGCAAATGGCGAGTCATTGAAATGTGATGATCTATGGGTGAGCCGCAACACTGCACAACGCGGAGCAACGTCTACTGGTCACGGCGTATCAGATAGAGAAGACTCGGGTGGTACGGGACAGTACTTACCGGTGAATACGTGTACAAGTGACTTACCAAGAGTCGGCCATCGAAGACCAATTTTATGCAGTAATGGAACTCGAACAACGCAAATGAACACAGCATGACGAAACAAAGGGATCACATCCCTGTGCAAATATACCGAGTTGGCCATTCGAAAACCTGTTCTGAGACTTCGAGTAGAAGCTCTGTTGATTCTTGAAGTCGGTCTTCGTGGAGCGTGCCAATGCGACCATAGTGAGTGCCACACCTCCCAAGCTCAGGTACATACAGCATTTCGACCACATGCATGCCAGCGCTCATCAAACGCCAATCATACCCTGTGTTCCCTCCACATCACACACCTCAAGCGCTAGAGGGTCCTATTTCTCTATTCCTCCTTTTGTGAACCAATAGCTGTTTTGAATCTCTGCGTGAGAGGCGATCCCGACGTCATAAGGTCTGTCGATATACCCTACGGGCTTGAGAGTACTACTCAGCATCATGAAATGGGTCATACGATGATGAGAGGCTGAGATCAGAAGGGTGCGACGGGGATACAGCACGGCGGAACGATGAGCAAGTAAGCGTCGGGAGGCAGCGCCTCAACTAAGATTGCGCCAATAGGTGGACATACATTAATATTGCTGATACCCGTCTCACTGATAGTCGAGGTTTCAACCAAGCATCAAATCCGATAGCCTAATCGGGTAGGCTGCAAGGCATGTGTAGGTGGTTCCCTCGAGGCACCAGGCCCTCCCTCCACAAGGTCCCCGTCCAATTAGGTTTGCTTTCAAGTGTGGCCCCAAGGTGACACGAAGAGCAAGACCTTGAGACAGTACCACAGAGCGTGGGGGTCCATATCCTTCCCGGGGTCGACTATTCCGTAAGACAGATGCCAGGGGCAGGCTGACATCCATGGTATTGTTAGCAAGACAGTACTGGGAATGTAGTCTAACCAATGAAATTTGGATCCCGTTGTCCTGAATGTGATATCGACCCATTGGAGAGTCCAAACAAGGTTCTGTCACTACATACCCTCCTACACTAGTGGAATTCAACTTTTCAACAACCTCCAAGTCTCCACTCGCTCCGCTCATGAAATGGTAAACTTCGAGAAAGTGGCACAGCGGGGGCGATGAGACATGTCGATACCAACGGGGTTTACGACGGGTCTCCATGATGAAATATGTAGTAATTTCGAATTTGACGTGGGATCATATGCCAATCCGAGTCCCATGAGTGGAGTTTGACAGAATTGTATGAAAATCCTAGATATGGGCGCATCGTAGCGACCAGAAATGGCATAGGTGGGATGGCTGGCTAGACCTTGGGGTAGACGTGGCTGACCGACCGTGCTAGGAATGAGTTCGATGTTTTTGATGATTGGCGCGCGGAAAATGGACTGTGTTGATCATATAACCGATACAGAACCTGCAGACAGTTCTGATACCAGATAAACCTAAGCATGAGGTGCTGACAGTACTTAGTGGAGACGAGTGGCGACTCGGAGAGGGACGAAAACACTATGATAAGAACGACTGTGGGAAGAGCAGCCGCCGCCACGACATCGGTGAGAGTTATTCCCGAGCGTATGTCTGAGGCACTTACCCAAGGAGCACACTTACAGGTCCAGGTCCGAAGACCTGACAAACAATCGACGGTAGTCTCCAGTAATTGCAAATCTTCGGGAGCGAGCTGAAATGAAGAGTAGATCAATGGACTGGGGCCACGGGAAGATAGCAAGTAGTGTTGCCAATGCAGAGAACAGTACCACTGCTTCGTCGTTAAGGTTCTATTTCATGAGAAGTCGTCACCGTTCAAGATATGACGTTGCTCCACCTACTGTCGTTAATCAGCGCTCGTCTCGCTTCGCTCAAGATCTACGGTGGCAACACCATCATCAAAACCAATCATGGGCGCCCATCAAGTGAGCGATGCAGGCTAGTAGCGTTGTCAACTTGTGACATCGCGTTTTTGTTCCCCGAGGGAGGAACAAGGGGGCCAAGCACTACAGACTGGTGGAGGAGGTGCACGGAGAGACGGGTAGTCCGAGTCAGGAGACTATCTGGATCAGTGGATTCCCAAAGGGAGAAAACTCAAGCGACTATAAGCTTAGCTTCATTTCCGGCCAGTTTTGGACTGAAATGTCTCAAAGTTGAGTCCCATTCGAAGGGACTGCCCTAAGAAGGTCGGAGGAAAAGTCGGCGCCGTCGAGGTTGCGATTTGTTCACGTGTTGGCCAAGAGAAAAGGCGTTTGCAGGTGAAGAGAATTGGATCCGAAATGGCCAAAAGCATCCGGTTGAATGCTGTGCCTGTGTGAACATTTACGGCAATTTGTAGATTATCTTTCGAGATGAACGTGTATTACTCTCCACACAGCCTTGGCTTTCATCTTGACGCTGGGCGGAATGCTGTGGTCGTCTGCGGTGCATCTGGGTACTACGAGTGATGCCAATGATTCGACCGCGTCTCCATTAGTTGTTTCTAGCTGAACAACCGCTGCATTCAACCCACAGCTCGGCGGGTGTCACCATATCAACAAAGGGATCTAATCATTCTTCCTGTACGTACTCGCAAGTTTGTGTATGTGTTGGCAGGGGAGGTCATGATCACCCCTTACTTTGTATGTACCTCACCGTCAAGGGCCTGATTCCCCCAAGTAGAAGTCCAGATCACTTACAGCTCGGAGTATATAACCCTGACTCAATCCCCAATGCTCAGCCCCATCACATATCTGTTCAGCTTCCCTCTCCAGTGTGCTATCTTCTGTAGCATATTCAACGCCTGTCATGCCTTGCCCTGTCGCCCAAGCTTCTATATCTCACACTCAGACGGTGTTAGCTTCCCCTGTTGATGCTCATGACCACCACTCGCATGCTGCTGGCGAATGTCCAGTCACAGGAAACTCTCATACGTATTGCCCACCCCAACCTGGTGACCTTAGGTCTCCTTGCCCAGCATTAAACACGCTGGCCAACCATGGCTTTCTGTGAGTATTATTCAACGAATGATCTACCGTATCCGTTAACTGATCATGTTGGATAGTCCACGTAACGGCAGAAGGATCGGCCCTATGGCCATCGTTCGGGCACTAACAGAGGGATATCAATTATCCACTTTCCTCGCTTACATCCTTGCGTTCGGGGGTACTTTCCTCCTCGCACAATACCGAGACATGTCCCTAGCGGACCTCGCTCGACACAACCTCATCGAGCACGACGCATCTCTCTTCCACGTCGACGCGCACAACGAAGACGAGTACGCACCAACAGCAGTGAACGACTCCCTCATGAAGGTCGCTCTCGAACGGGGTGGTCGATACATGCCCGGAAAGATGACACTCGAGGATATTGCGAACATTCGAGTAAAGCGGGAGGCGGAGTCGAGGCCATTAGATGGCGTTCATTCGGAGATTGCACGCGGTGAGATGGCAATTGCCATTGGCGTGCTCGGTGGGGAGAATGCGGCCAAGGAGGGCCTTGATCTGGACGTCTTGCGCCTTTGGGTCCGGCAAGAACGCCTGCCGGATGGCTGGAAGCCGAATCACACCCAAGGACTCTACAAAACGTACAAGATGGCGACAGTCATCCGAGAACGAATGAAGGCGATGAAGGAGGGGAAGATGCACAACATCTTAGATGATGAGGATTCCCTCTTAACGGAAACGGCGACCTCCGAGACAGCGAAGACCAAGTAGTGAAGCTGTTTGTTCGAATTGAATGTGAAAACTACTATTTATCCTTGGGACATGATTTATTTTGATCTACGATAGCTATATGTTGACGACCATTAGTATATACTTTCGCATAGTAGTACATACCCTCCTCTCACTATTAGCTCTTCTTTTCGGGTGACGAGTGGATCGATACAGTAGGGTTAAAAATGACATTTGTACTCCCGCGTTGCTAGGTTCAGCGGGCACGTGGGGCACGTAAAGCAATCATTCGAATTCGGAGGAAAGCGCGCGGTCTTGAATTAGCTCAGCCGGACACCAGTGCCAAAAGGTGCCAAATTGCATGTGGAGGACGAGGTCGGGAAATACATTGTTGACGTCCAGTTGACATTCAGTTGACATCCGGGCAAAGTCGCGGTCGCTGCTACTGGT
>JBBPJZ010000888.1:0-12369 GCA_038089015.1 Chalciporus aff. trinitensis
CACTCATCTACGCCGGGTCAGTCGAGGGTGAGGGAAGAAGGTGGAAGAATACGTACCATAGAATCCATAAACTTGTGTTATCTGTCTACTTTCATGGTTTCCCCGCAGTAGAGTCACCTTGTCTGGGTATCTGCAGCGAGAACTTAGACAGCGAGCGAACTACGACAGAATCCACTTGCCTTGCTTTGAAAGCTAATAAGAGGGATACAGTCTCAAGACTGTAATGACCACGATCTACAAAGTCGCCCTGCCAAACATGCCCCGATTCACGCCCGCCACCGTCCGCGCAAGAATGACCAATAAGCATCGACTGCCAGATCGAAAGCGACACATACGTGCCATGAAGATATAGCTCGTCTCTGGTACCATTCCGCCCTTTCTGAGTAGTTCGAGTAGATCCCAGAACTGACCGTGGATGTCGCCGCAGATGGTGACGGGTGACGAGACGGGCTGGATGTTTGACTCCTCCATGAGTATACATCTAACGGTCTCGCAGAGCACCTTCATATCTGGTTCTGGCAGATGTTGGCAGGTCATGAGCTGGGATATCCATTTGTCTGGGTCGTAGGTCATCGTGGACGTCGACGTCGAAGGTAGGAGAAGTGAGTGAGCCGAGCGAGACAGACTGAGCCATATGTGGGAACTCGAATACGTACTTGTTGTGACACACGACCAGCTCAAGCCAACTTTTTGTCGGGCTCAACGACGAGCTCGCTGCTCACGACATCGACGATGCTGATACTACGGTGTCTGCTGTCTATATCTCTGTTCACGCTCGCTGCACGGGCCATCCACGAATCTGAAGTCGGTATTGTCGACTGGCACACGAAACTTATTGGTGTTCCCCGCTACGACTCACGACTCACCACCCCAGTATTTCGCGACGAACTCGTGCTGACCGCTACGGGCAATAATGTGCTAGCAGCCCTCAACGCGACCGACGGCAGCATAGGTCTGTTCCACGTCACAGCGACGTGTCCAACACTGACACTCCTACGTTGACAGTGTGGAGAAGCATATACGATGCCGAGGATCCCATCATCGGGTTCAAGGTGCACGATGACAGTGGGTACCGAGTGTATCTGTGTGCCGGTTCTGTGCTCACTCTATCCAGGCATATTCACCCTCTCTGGGCCTGGTGGGTCAACACTCAGGACATTCGATGCTTCAACGGGCAACCTCGTCCTCGAAAAGCGACTGCATAACCCCGCGGAAGGAAAACTACACGACCCACCTAGCCTTGGAGTCGCAATGACACTAACAGATATCCAGAATGAAAGTCGCGCATTCACACTCGCCAACGCCGACACCGCTCGGTGTATACACACAACGACCGGCGAAGTTTTATGGGAGTGGAGATCTCCTGACCAGGGGTGAGTTGCACTACTCGTAAATACGATCCTCTCTTGACATTGAATACCCAGTTCCCTTGTCATGTACACCCACATGTATCCCGACACACATACATCCACCCTGTACATTGCGGGTTTCGCTAAATCCGTAGCATCATACACGTTACATGTCACGACACTCGACTTCACTACCGGAGAAGTCATTGCGAGTGTAAACATACCCGGCAATATCGCAAACGCAATGACCGACTTCTTCCTCGTTGGACCTATGCGAGCCGCTCCTCCAGTCGCAGGCTCGCGTTCCGATGCAAACGCTGATGAACCTGGGCCTTCTCTAGTCTGGCTCACTCCTACGTCGAAGTCCGCACCTACGCCTCTATCCCTCTACTCAGCGCCGCTTTCACCATCTCTCAAAGGCAAAGTGTTGACGATTCCAAATTCATTGTACAAGCGTATCGTTGATGTTGGGCTTGCAAACGATGGTTTATTTATGGCCTACCGGGACGACGGCGTGGCAGAGGTCATTGGTCATGAAAAGAGTGGGTTGGGTATGGGGAAGATATGGGACTTTGGCGACGTAGTACGTGTGCATTCTCTTTTTAAATCGGTAGGTTGAATATGGGTGGATATATGCTGACCGAAACGCATTTAGACAGCTTCCAAGGCTGCCTCACCATCTCACTTTGTCGGTGCTTTGAACGAGAAAGGGGAACCGCGCATAGGGAGGGTGTACTGGTCTAATGCACACAATGTGAGTCCCGTTTCTGGTTTTCGAAACGCAAGGCGATACCTGATCGCTGACTCGATTACCAGCAAGTCATTCATCAGACTTTCGAGGCGAACTTGGAGGAAGGTAAAGGCATGGTGACTGGCTTCACGATTCAGTTCGAAACGCTTGAACACGGAACTATCAGACATGTACGCACTTTTCCATTTTCCCAAACAGGGACTCATCTGTACACATTTGAAGGTTACCTTTTTACCTGCGTCGTCGTCAAACAATACGATGCCAAAAATCCTCATCACCACTTCCACCGGAGCTCTTCAACTTTGGGTTCACAATTCTCTTCAGTGGGTGCGCGAAGAGTCACTCGCAACCGTCAAAACGGCTACATTCGTCGAACTTCCCCCCGCTACAGAAGACGTGATGGGTGGTTCAGGCATCGGCGGAGCAGAAGGTTTCTGGGGCCAAGTTGCAAGACAAATTGGTGATGCCAAGGTGCGGATCGTATACTCACTCGCACATAGACACTTCTCATTCCCATTTCTGCGTACAGAACTTACCCCATTACATCGTCCATTTCGTCACGCGATTCGTGACTGGCTCGTATGCGTCGCCATCGTCTCCCGTATCTCCTGTGCCTTCTTCTGACCCCACCGTATCGGGTGTACCCCACGTTTATCCACCCCGGTTGCCATCGTCTTCGACGACGACTCTCGTTCGCGATCCTTTCTCCTTCCGCCAGCTCATCATCGTTTCTACGGCTTATGGGAAATTGTTCGCATTGGATTCTTCCACTGGGGCGATTGTTTGGAGTCGGCTCTTTGGACTCGGATGGGCAGACCAAGTGGGCGGGGAAATTATACCGCTAAAGATGTTTGTCGTGCATGGAAGTGAAACAACTTCAGCAGAGGGTGGCGGGGACCGAGATGGTCTTGCGCTTGTCACGCAGAGAAAGGCCGATAATGTGCGTGTCGTATCGTTCTCTGGCTGTAAGTTTGTTTTACTGACGTGGATAATGGACAGGGATTGGTGGATACAGTTGTCTTCCACTTTGACCCTTTGACGGGCGAGGATATCAGGATCATCACTCCCAAAGAAGGCGAATCGGCAAGCCCGCGTACAAATGCCAAGGATGTCAATGGGAGATGGGTCAGCGCTCTCGAAGGCATCGACGTGATCGCAGGACCAGTGATAGACGTATTCTCTGTGCCTGATGGCATGGATACGATTGGAGTGTTGGACGAGTTCTTGCAGGTATAGCCCTCTCTTCTCCCTCCCACACTATTCACTCATTCACTTCCACGTCCCCAGGTCCAACTCTATCCCGACACCCCGGCTACCCGTGCTTCGCTGACATCTCTCGCTCCCAAGTTCCATCTCGCCTTGCGCGCGGGTACCCAACTCCTCGGCCACCAGCTCGGTCTCAACGACGAACTCTCCTTGTTCCATGTCGCTTTCCCAACATGGGGCGTCTCGTTTGGTGAAGACGAAACCATCCTCTCCATCATCAAGCGTTGCGACAAAGGCCGCGACGCCGCTAGCATTGGCAAAGTCAAAGGGGACCGAAGCACGCTCTACAAGTATCTCAACCCTCACATGAGTGTCGTCCTCACCAGTTCCGCTTCGAGCGGGTGTGGCCTCTACGTGATCGACACTATCAAAGGCACAACGCTCTACCATGTCTCGCTACCAGCTGCGGATGGGAAATTTGGATGTGACATCCAAGCAGTGTTGGATGAGAATTGGCTCGTGTATGCGTATTATGATGGGGGGATGGAGATTGGGGGTGCGAAGAGTTATCGGGTGGTGTCGGTGGAAATGTATGAGGGTTCTGAGCCCGATGAGAAGATCTCAAGGTGCGTGCCCATCTCTGGGTGTCAGAGCAGGAGTGGGGGCTGACGCTGACGCAATTTGTGATAGCTCTGACATTTCGTCGTACTCAAATAAAACCACCGAGTTATCGGTCTATGAACGGGCATTCGTGGTACCATATGGGATTACGTCGATGGCGACGACAACGACGAAGTTTGGGGTATCGACCAAGGATATCATCGGTGGGTGTTCGTCTCTCGGTGGCCTCACCTAATGTCTCATGCCTCGCGCAGTATCGAGTGGACGAAACAGCATTCATTCCATCCCACGACGCCTACTCGATCCCCGGCGTCCGCGATCAAAACCGACGAGTCAAGAGCTCGAAGAGATGCTCGTCCAATACGACCCCGTCATACCCGACGATCCTCGACTTGTCCTTTCTCACTTTTACGAGGTTCGTTGAGTCCCCTCCCATTTCATGTGCTTCACCACTGACCACTCTTACGGATACTGCCCCACCAGATCCCCAACGTCCGACAAATCGTGACCGCACCTTCACTCCTCGAATCCACATCGCTCGTATTCACCATCGGCACAGACCTCTTTTTAACGCGTATCGCGACCTCGGGAACGTTTGATGTTCTTTCAGAGAATTTTAACAAGGTACAGTTGGTGTTGACAGTATTGGGACTTGGCGTAGCGATTGGGGTGACGAAACCGATGGTGAGAAGGAAGAGATTGAGGGAAAGGTGGTATTCGTGAGTAATGAGGTGAGGAGTGGTGAGAGATAGACTGTGGTAGAGGCGAGGTAATATACCTGGTCATGTAATTTATTTTGTACGTGCATTTTTCAAAACCTCGCGGCTTGGTTCACTCCCAGACCAGATAGATATTGTTCCACTGCAAAGGCAACTTGAACATGCATGTAGGGGGAATACGAGAATACAAGTATGTGATGGCGACGATGCTGTCTGAATACCAAATGATACAGGGAAAATATGCGAGAGACAAGAAAAACACCCGTCTAATATGACCTTGAAACCTAGATGGCGGTGCTTAGAGCTAGGCTGCGACTTGCTTTGTCGACTAGTCTCGATCTTCGTCGATCATGTTCCCCGTCAACGCTGGTGGGAAGCCGAAAGACCTAGGAAGGGAAGGGTACGCAGGTGGGATTGCTGGGAGACGCTGGGACAACGTGGTATAAAGGCGGTGCTACCATGACGCCCACGCAAAACCCTCCCGATCTCCTCTCCGAAAATACAAAACATCCTCAGGGTATTCTCCAAGAGTTGCTTATCCGCCAGGACAAAAGCTCTTGAGAGAGACTGAGGAGGACCTAGCAATTTAGCCCCTGTCCGGTAGTTGGTTTCGTTTAAGTGCTAGTGCCCTTTGGAATACTTGGAACTAGTGGTAATCATCTATTGTCGAGGGTACAGAGAGGCGCATGTAGGGAATACGATGAAAAACTTCGAACCATAAGAACTAGACATAAAACTCGGGACTTGGACCACAACAGCAGTGTAGGCTTACATTACCGCTTCCTTGTTCATTCCGGTTTACCATGGCCGTCTGAGGGAAACCGGGAATAGTAGATTGTGCGGCTGGATAAGGTCCATTGGTAGTCCAGGACCCTTGATTTTTGAGACGAATCTGATCTATATCCTTGCGTAACTCATCAATCTCTCCCTTCATACGTTCCACGACCGCAAAAATGGCAAGGTTCCAGACGAAGAATATGATGAGAACTGTATAGAATCAGTATTCTGTGAGCGGGATTTTGCGACAAACGACGTACAAATTCCTAGACTGGACGCTTGTCCATCGGTTGGAGAAGTGGTCGATACGACGGTATCTGTGCACATTGAGCTACTGTGGTTAGAACGAGTGAGGCTGCTGAGTGGTGCAATGACGAAGAGCATAAAGTTGGTGGCGTTTGGAGTGACGATGAACATAGGGGGACCTAAAGATGGGCAATAAAACCCCTGTTTCAACTTACGATGCACAGCATATCGTATGCAACAGTGTCAGTAACAGCGTCCCTGAATCCTCCACCAGAGTAACAGAAGAAGTGTGACCAGCTCCAAGTTATTAGGTTCGTACGTAGAATGTTCCACGGGGTCTTGAGGAATGGTCGATAGGGGTTAGTGCAATAGCTCGAGCGTGGTGAACAAAATACGTACACCAAAGCAAACTATACGGAAGTATTTGCATCTGAATATGCCTCAGAACCCCTAAAGTCACATTTCTCTGGCTGAGTCTCTGGGTTGGTTTTGCATGTTGCGCAGCATCGCTCAGTGCCAAGGATTAAGGTGAAAAGGCTGAAACCAAAAGAAAGAACTACTGCAAAAGCACAAAAAGATGAACGTCACTTCAACGATTGAAACCACCAAAGAGAAACGATCATCATACCAATGAAGAGAATTATTCCGAATAAGCACATGATACCGCTTTGAGTAGTTAGAATAGCGCTGAGCGCGTCGGTGGGAGTACTAGGATCAGTGCTAGTTCCGTCGCTGGTAACATCCTGAGCGTACACAGCAGCAGTGAGGGAGAGAATGACAGTTAGTAGCGAATACATGCGTGACGGTTAGGTGGTAAAGAGTGTTGGGGGACAGCTTTGACTGGAGCGGCTTACCCCAAAATCGGACGGCGCTATGTGCCGGGGGTAGGCAGTAAAGCATCAAGACAACAACTATAATTGACCATCAACGAGCGTATTCAAACAAACAGAGTTGCGTGCAACATTTAATTATGCGCCTCCGAGTCGTTAGCAGACTTTTCTTTGGGCAAAGCCTCGAGGTCATATGCTCCTTGATTAATCTGTGAGTCATCTGGTGGTGGCACCCTCCGGCCGTTTGTTTGGCCATTTTCACTACAGGGGTACACGGCAAAGAGGACGACGGAAAGGATGACCAGGAACCAGCAAGATATAACAACACCTGCCAGGGCACGGGAAGTGCAAGTCAGTAATACAACACGAAGAAATGGCCTCGTCATGCCACAGATAAAAACACTGGTGAGCATGCCTGAAATGTCCTTTAAAACGCCGAGAACAGTGTTGGTAGAGGTTGGATTAATCCCATCATCGGGTCCATCTTGCGCATATGAAAGCATGGTGAGAACGAGCTGAATCAGGAGCGAATACATAGTGGCTAGGCTGCTGGGATGGTTAGGGGGCTTTAGTGGCAGAGGAGCTGATAGACCTTGGCAAATCTTGCCCTTACGCCCAACGACAAGAGTAAGACATACACGATACGAGCCTGATGTGTTGCGAAGTAACTTCGGTGACTGGTCCTAGACATGCAGCGCCGAGTCGGAAGGGGTCGGAACTGCCTGGTATACATGCGGAGAGATGTTCAGATTTCTTTGAGGGCCGCCTGCCATGGCGGTCTGCTTGGGATGGACTTGTGGGGAAGCCGGAGGTCTGGACAGAGGTGGAGAAGGATGAGCAGAACTTGAAGGAGCCCATGCAACTGAAGGGACCGTACCGACAAACGTGCTGACACTCTTGGCTATGTTTAGCCACAGCCACCGATAACTCCTCCATTGCGCTGTGGATACTGCTCCCGACACCAAGAATCGCGATGATAGCGATGTCGAAGAATACTTGGTCCAATAGTGAGTTATACTTTGCAAGAACGATGGAAGGCTTACAGGGGACAAAGTCGCTCGAACTGTCACATTGCACCACGGTGGGAGAACTTGAAGGGGTTTTCGTTGTGGTGCCTTTGCCAATTGTGGTAGATGGGCCAGGCAGGGAAATGGACCTGATGGGAGAAATGACAAGCGCAAGCAAAAGAGTGGTGTGCAAATATAATGGAAGGCGTGAGGCGGTCTAGTGATGTACCAGCCCCTGTCTCAGCTTACTCCGAGATGGCAGTTCAAGCTGACGCAGAATTAGGTGTATTGAAACAGGCCTAAGCCAACAAGAACTTTCCGATCGTGTCGAAGTAATACTCTTTATCCTCCCAAAAAGGACAGTGACTCTTGGCAAACTTGACCCACTTCACTCTGGGGATTTTCTCGATGAACGGTGCAACGACGAAGTCCTGTGCGCCTTCTTCGTGACCGTTTACGACGAGAGTTGGACAGGTGATCGTGTGAAGACGGTCAACCGTGGACCATGTCTTTAATGTGCCTGTTGTGTTGAACTCGGAAGTACCCAACCTGTTTGGATTCATCAATGAAAGTATTATGACCACGAAACCGAACCCACATGGTCGTATACACTGTTGGATCCTCCTCCATGGTCTTGAACGACGCCACCAACTCCTCTGGCCAAGGAATGACCTGGCATGTATGCTTGTTATAAAACTCCTGCAACGCATCCTGGTACTCCTTCGATGACGTCGTTCCCTCCCTCTCGTGCCTCCTCACCATCTCCTGAAACTCCTTTGGGAACTTGCTCAGATGCTGGTTCATACTCTCTTCCCAGAGCGCTTCAGACGGTGGAGCGTTTGCAATGATGAGGCGACGGAGTCCCTTGGGATGACGAGAAGAAGCGAAGTCCGCAGCGAGCATCCCACCCCATGAATGACCCAGCAAATCGAAATCGTGCTCTATCCCGAGTTTCGACAGGAGGTTGTCGAGTTCATCCATGAAGAGCTTAACCGTCCAGAATTCCTTGGGTTTGTTAGGGAGATGGGAGGAGGCTCCAATGCCGATCTGATCGTAGAAGACGACGGGGATGCCGTAGGTAGTGTAGATCTCGCTGTGGGAGATCATGTAGATATGAGACATGCCAGGTCCTCCATGGAGAGTGACGAGGGGTCTGAAACCAGATCTGAGGTCGCCGATGACTTTGTACCATGTTTTGAATGTTTCGCCGCCGACTTTGAAGTCCAAAGTGCCTGTGGTTTCGACCATGGTCATGGTGGGTAGTGACTGAGACAGAAACCCACGACTGAGGGTGGCCATATGATACATAGGTGGTGCAGCACTGTCACTTGGTCGGACCGACGAATGCCGTTGTATTTATAGCCCCACTGGATTGTCGCGCTAAGTATTAAACTAAGCATGCACTTACTAGTGGTTACTGATCCAGTGGTGGGCCTATGTATGCTGGCAGCAGCAGTTCAGCACTAAGCCGTTGAGATGGCTAACTTGGACCGTGCCAGTGAACTTTCAAGCCGCTCAGGTTTCTCACGCGTCCATTGCAGTGGCACTCCTGATGGATCGATTTACTTCTCATCATCACAGTGATGTTCCCTGAGGAACTCGTTTACAACATCATAAGCTTTCTGAGCCCTCGCGATATCGTTCGCTTGCGAGTGATTAGCATGCTCCCATTACCCACCCAGCTACGGTTCGAACACTAATAATCCCACACTTACTAGGTCTTAAAGCGATTCTGCGCCATCACCTATTCTCCAGTGATGAGGTCTTGAGGGGGTAAGTGCAATATTTCCTTGTCCTCGTATGAACGCAGTACCATGCGTGCTATTAAGATAATGCGAGGCGACACTTCAAAGCTTCATGATTCAGTGATTCACCCTCCCCGAGCATGTCAAGTTTCGAAAACACCTTCCTAGTACTAGTACAAGTATAAAACGGAGACAGCAGAAAAAAAAACCGTTGTAGCTCTAAGCTTCGTCAGGAATGTTTGATATCCCGCCACAGCGCGCATGACATCGAGCAATATGTTGTGTGCTCTGGATATGAATGTGAAATCGCGAAACCACAGAGTAGATGCTATGGGACTTACCTATTCATCGGAACCTGGCTTGTAAGGATCATTGACGTCGAAATACCATTTCGGAGTCCCTTTATCTTTCAACTTAAATAATTCTTGCAGCCTTTCCACCACCTCCTTTTCGCGGTCTTCGTCGAGCTTCTTTCGGGCCATGTCCACCGAGTAGTTAGTATAAAGCGCGAGGATAGCGTCTGAATCACGAGTAGGGCCGAATGGTTCAGCTAGGACGATTCGATAGCGGACATCATGGGATAGGCGAAGAACAATCTTATTGATGTCTGAAATAGTGACAAACGGCCAGCTTTTAATCCGCTTGTGAAGGTTGTTACTCTTTGCGAGGGCGACAATGGCATTCGTTCTGATGGGAATTCCAAAATGAAGCAACGGGGGATTCGGAGTGGATGACGTGACACGGTATTTATCGGGAAGTTGAAGCATCGGAAGGCGTGAGCAATAGAGCTGCTTGTCCTTCTACATGAAAGCAGTCATAAAGATGGGTGACAGAGAAAGGAGAAAAGAACGAACTTTTCTGAGATTCCGTTCGAACTGGCCGTCGTCATCCATTGGAATGTTGATTAGAGTTGGGAGAACCTGACCTGAGGAACTGAGTTGATATTTATTTGGTTGGGTCCACTTCAAGTTGTGGCGCATGTGACACTGATGGCGAACTAGATCAATAACATCCAGAGAAAGCAATAGCCGAATTCTTTGTTATCGTATTGTTGTTTGATTTACAATACTTAATCGTGGGCAGACAATGGGGTGATATCAGGACGGTGATTGTATCAAAGCAACGGAGTTACGGAGCATCACTGAACCCAAATCTCAGGCGAGAACAATAGTATTGTAGGCAAACACAGTCAGTGTCATTCGAAGGAATGACAAGTGGCACTGTTGGCGCATAAGATCAGTTTGATGAAATCAGGCCCCCAGAAGCTCCACTATATGTCTGTCCGCCCCAACACCCAGTTTTCGGTCTCAAATCTCCTATTCTTAGAGGCTGAAATCTGCTATTTCGGACAGACATCTCACACTCAGGAGTACGAGGTTAGTGTGGAGGGAAAATAGAAGTTCTTTCCTAGACACTACCACCCTTCTCCAATCTGCAGTCCCTATTTCATTTTTAGGAAATATAATCTGCTATGAGCTGGACAAAAGCTCAATTGGATTTGGGGACTGACAAAATCGTATTGTTGTTTGATTTGCAGTGATTGCAGGCAGACAATAGGGTAGTGTCAGGACAGTGATCTTATCAGGGCAACAGAGTTACGGAACACAATTGAGCCCAAATCTCAGGCGAGAACAATAATATTGCATCCAAGTGCAGGCAGCATCATTCAAAGTATGGTGCCACTACTCAGAGTCCTCTAGCTATTGTTGCAAAACAACTGCTGTTAAATTGACAATACTTAAATGTCAAGTCCAGCGAGCTTGTCATCCCATCCATACACACCCATAGCATTTGCCTGATGGCAGAAGTTCCCATATCTTCCCTACATTCCCTGGTGTGTTTTACAGTTCCATTCATGTTTCACGATGCGCTAAGTGCCACTTCCCCTGTAGGATGGGTTTTCTTCTGGGACCCAGTTCTTTGATCACCTTAAGGCCCTCTTGAAATACGCATATGACAATAGACCAAATGAAAGCTCAATCTATGGGTTCATAAATTTTATTCTGATGTCCTTTTGTTTGGATGTCAAAATCACAAGTGCGATCTTCAAGAACATCTACTTAGGTACCTTCCCCCAAAAAGATCTCAAGGTGAACGACAGCAACAAATTTCGGATTCCAGACTTTACCGTCCTCTTCACCCAATCTAGTGTATCCAAGGGGGAAAAGGCTATAGGCGATTTGAGCACCTTTATATGGGAGGTCAAACCTATAGAAGGTATCTACCAAGTCAAATGGTTCGGACGTAAAAGGGACAGGGAGGTTTTGGTGTCCAAGCTATTCCCGCAACATTTCGCCCAAGTTTGCCAGCAGGTTGAGCATGCTAGAGCCAAGTTCAACCGAACCCCCATCTATGCCTTCCTCAGCGTTGACGTCTGGTTTCTTGTCTTCTATTTTCTGGGTGGTCCTCTACAATCTGATGTGCCTGTGGGCAGTTGTCTCAACTTCGAGGCAGCTGAGGCTCTCAAGGGCTATCTTGTTGTCCTGCCAAGTCCAATCTTCAATAAGAAATGTACAGCATTTTCATACCAATTCTGCTATGCCATTCAACTGTCTATCCAAAAGTTCAACAATATGAATGCGACTCTAGCTACCTGCTTCGACCTTGATGCAATAAAGAAGGCTAGGCTGATCAAGTCGGTATGCTGCATTTCTTAGTCTTTTTCTGGCTGTCGACGTTGACTTGTTCCCAGCTACATCGCCATGCTCAATGGTTGAAAGATGCGGTTGCAGAACAACAGAAGCAGGCAGAACTAGATAAAGACTATGCCGAGGAAATTTCGGCAACCACAGCATCCAGTGCTGGGACAGCCCAAGAGGACCAAAAGTATCCTGCAAAGGTGGACCCTGGCTTGGATCTCCCAACATGTCAAGGCAGAGGATGCCAAGCTGGAGCTATGGAATTGCGCAACCTCTATTCTGGCATATCTGACAAATTCCAACCTAATTTGGCTCTCCCCCGTCTTCGTATTCTTGGACACAGGATCTCAGAGCAAGGCCAACAAGACCTAGAGCAAAGCCAACAAGACCCAGAGAACCAACAAGACAAAGATGGATCTGAGAAGGACAAATTGGAGTTGGAGTCAGAGTTGGAGTCAGTGTCGGAGCCAGAGTTGGAG
>JBBPJZ010000889.1:0-12368 GCA_038089015.1 Chalciporus aff. trinitensis
AATTCTGCATTCTCCAGGCCAAAAACCCACTCTATCTGCCTACCAACTTTTGAAGGAAGAAAATCAGATAGATTCCGTATAGTCTGCTCTGCACTCGAAAAACACGAACACTAGTCTAGAAATAGTATGGGGTGTAACCCATACGCTGTGATAACACATAGGATTTCGGGTTTCCCGAGTTGGTTTGGCGGGCAAAACCCATAACTCTCCCATAACCAATAACCCATATCTTGACTCGGATATCTCCGGATCCATACTCCATTTGGAAATTTAGGTACCTAATCCATATTTTTTCTTTGTGCAGCAACTGTGACCCTAGACGATCTGCAGGCTACTTGGGTCCTTCAACACTCAAATAAGATGGACCCCACGGAGCTTCTCAACCCCGCAGCTGAAACGCACAACGCCTTCGATGCAACTGACGCGGACATCTGTTGGGCCGTGATGGGAAGCAAACAGGGCAGAGAGTGGCGAGGTGGAGGGCAACTCATCGGAGCCCGACGAGCCTGTTGAGCCACGTCCCACACGAGACCCAAGTAGTGCTAGTACAGCTTTGTAGAGTTCGCTATAGCTTCATTTTCGACATAGATTCTATTTCTACTTGATGCTGTGATAACCCATACTCCCGGGCCTTTCCCGAGGGGTATGGGTTATTACAGCTTCGACTGTAGTAAGACTAGGACAGTGTTCTGTCACTCCAGGCGCCGGAGCAGTCTACAGCCTATGACATTCCGTCACGTTACTTAAGGCACGTGCCCTGGACCGTCACACTGCTTCACGGGTGCATACGTCTCTTCTTGGACTTGACAAGGTCTTGATATGCCTCGATGTTCTTTGATTCTGATCGACTTCGTGAGTTCTTCAGGTTCTTCAGATCCGTAGGATCAATAGTCTTTATAACGTAGGATGGCGAGTTCCCATGATGTGCTAATTGTACTTCGCTTGAACTGACTCAATCGCTGGACCAGGTTGTTCTTGATGGT
The DNA here is from genome assembly GCA_038089015.1 of Chalciporus aff. trinitensis. NCBI lineage: Eukaryota > Fungi > Basidiomycota > Agaricomycetes > Boletales > Boletaceae > Chalciporus > Chalciporus aff. trinitensis. The sequence continues at coordinate 984 of JBBPJZ010000889.1, forward strand.
TCACGTGCTTCAGGGACCACGACAGTCGTCAATGACAAGATAAAATATCTGGGTGAACACTCTGTTGGTTCCGGCCGGTTCAATAGTCAAAATACCCTCGCTGGGAAACTATGATTGTGTATGTTTACGCATTCATGGACGTGTACATTTACATGCTTCTTTCGTTGACTGCCAGCAGACGAATTACCGAAAACGGCAAGACTAGCAGAGTCATACTGTCTCAATGTCATGCCAGAGAGTACGCATACTGCCACCACCCCAAGTTGACACCTTGGTTCCGAGTACAACGAACCAGGGGATTTCTTCAACGTGGCATCTGCCTTCACTGCTCACGTGGTGGACGGAAACAGATCGGACAACCACTATCACTGATTACCAGGCAGACCCTTGTGCTACACATGTCATCTGGTCGGCTAGACAAGCGTGATCGTCGCGTTTGGTACAAGTAACCTCGTCATGGATCTTGGCACCCCTTCTCATCCCCTTCCCCTGACCATGCAATGTGGGAGGTGATAGTCATTTTCCCGTCACAATAGCAGACCCGAAAAAGCATTGCCAGCACTCCGCTCCTCTTGGTTCTACGATTCAAGGGGAGACAGCTTCAATCTAGTTCCCGGTGGTTCAATGCGATCATCGTACAGCTGGTTTGCACTCGTCGTTGTGAGCTGGACTCTGGTCACCTGCTCTAAAGGACGGTAGCACCATGCGGGAAAGTTTCTTGCAAGGACATCATACTTCACGGTCGTTTTCCCAAACCCCCTCGCTTCACCAGTATAAAATGCGACAGACGAGTTACTGAGAAACAGCTGCAGATCCACCTCCACAGCTACTCAGCGTCCAAGGTCCTCCAAACAATCGCATACTCATCATGGTCTCCTTCCGCTCTGGATTCACCGCGGCATGCGTCACTGCTGCTATGCTTGGATCAGCCCTCGCTGTTCCTCTTGCGGACAAACTGCGAAGCCTCAGTCCCCTTGCTCGTGACGTCCTCAAAAGGTCCACACCCGCAGCCCCTGTATTCGTTGCTTACAATGATGCGTGGCTTAACCCATTCCCCTCCACCACCCAACTACAGGTAAGTATTGAGTTCCTCTAGCCAAGGCAACTGCTGACGCTGGAACCGACAGGGCTACAATGTATTGTGAGTGCCTACCGAATCACAGTTATAATCAGAACCATAGTTAACGGGCCATAGCGCTCTCGCATTCTTGCTAGCGACCGGTGCTACCGATGAGGCTCAGAACTTCGCATCCCTCACCACCAGCCAGCAACAATCGCTGATTTCGCAGTACAACGCTGCTGGAATTTCTCTTATTGTTTCTGCATTTGGGTCGACCGAGACCCCAACTTCCTCCGGCTACAATGCTGTCAACACGGCTACCACGATGGCAAACTGGGTGAAACAATATGGCGTCAACGGTATTGACGTCGACTACGAGGTAACGCCTTTGATTGAGAGAAGAGGAACAATAAGCTGACAGGAACGGACCAAAGGACTTCAATGCTTTCAACACTGGTAGTGGTGCGGAGAATTGGCTTATTGCCTTCACTCAGCAGCTCCGTTCGATGCTTCCTGCTGGACAGTACATTATTTCCCATGCTCGTGAGTTGTAAAACCTGCAACTCGTGTAACCGGCACTGACTCGTTCCACGTAGCCGTTGCACCATGGTGAGTAGAGCACAGAGTTATAGATGGAAGAGTCCCAACCTGAGCTGCAACACAGGTTCTCTCCCAACAAGTGGACCGGTGGAGGATACCTCGCCGTTGACAAGGCTGTAGGTTCTTTGATCGATTGGGTGAGTCGCAACAATTCTGTGTACAATTCTTATCTGACGTGGGGCAGTACAACGTTCAAGTAAGCTTCATGACTTTCAAACTAAGGGTATCCTTTAACCGAACCCCCTCGACGTCATAGTTCTACAACCGTGAGTAGCTAACATATCTGAACCGGACGGCAGTCGCTGAAATTTTTCAAAATCTGACAGAGGGCACTAGCGAGTACACGACTTGCGCTGGCCTCTTGACTGCCTCTACGTCGCAGTGGCCTCAAAGCGCTCTGTTCCAGATTGCAGCAAATGGTGTGAGCTTGAACAAGCTCGTAATCGGTAAGCCCGCAACAACCTCGGACGCTAACAACGGATACATGGACACGGCGACTCTCGCCTCATGTGTTTCCCAAGCCCACGGCTCTGGATGGAGTAAGTCATCGATTCACGCCGTCGAAATGATCACAGGACTGACCGAGAATGGCCTATGTAGGCGCTGGTGTGATGGTCTGGCAGGTATGTTGCAAATCGATTTCCGCGCTTCGGGAACGACGCCGAACTGACATGTTCTCCTTGTGGCGATAGTACCCTCACGCGGACTCTTCGTGGATCACCGCAGTTCGTGGAAGCACCTTCCCAATTGGCGGTACTCCTCCCCCGTCCACCACCACGGCTCCTCCTCCTCCTACCACAACCACCACAACCCCTCCGACCACGACGACCGCGTCATCCGGCAGCAGATGCACCGGCGTTGCCGCATGGGTGAACAACGCCTCGGTGAGCACCACTCGTCCATCGAAATTTGAAGACAGCGCTCAGATAATACCTTGACAGTACTCGGCTGGTAACACGGTCACCTACAAGTGAGTAGAATCCCTCAGGCTCTCGGGGTTGGCCACATACTGATACATTTCTCTTCAGTGGTTACCTCTGGACTGCTAACCAGTGGAACTACAATGAAGTTCCCGGAGGTCAGCTCTTCTTGCAATTGTTTCCTCGTGGGGATGGTACTGAACCACATATCCAAGGTGTCAACGGTGCCTGGAACAACTCTGGCGCATGCTAAACGCGCTTGGAGATCACGCTTCGAACTGCCCGATAAAGAAAACGCTTCTTGATGATAGACACGAAAACCGATGACATCAGGCTAAACGAAAGGATGATGAAACCCTAAGGAGCGAATGTTTTTATGAATGTGATTTATTTGTACGATGATGACAAGCTGACGTCAACAGAACGAGGTGTAGGAATTCGTCTTCGCAGTTGAAGTAGTACTGTTTGTATTCGTATTTCTTTTCGATTTCGATGAATCGATTTGTATCTTTGATTTGAACTTGCCTATGCAAGGGTCCGAAAGCTGATTCGACCCCTGACGTAAGTTCGTCACGCTTGGTCCCCAGTAAAATTTGGACTAGCCTTGCTCTCATTCGATGGTAAGTAGTCACATGGGTGCGGACGATCGTTGCTAGTCACGTTAAGTGCCAGTACAAGAGTGATTATCGGTGAGGTTGGAGTTACAATCCTCCGGCGCAAGACCTAGATATATTGTTCAAATTCACCCCTTAGTACTAGATCACAGTCTATTTGTGGGGTGAACAACCTGAGTCTGGATGATCAAGTCGAATGGTTCAAATGTCCATAGTGCCAGATTCAAGCCTCAGAGTCAACGAGCACTAGTCACCTTCAGCGTTGACTACACTCGGTACTCTCCACGTACAGTTCGGGACACCCGTCTCTACGCGAACCAGATTGCTCTACCTCCCCAAGTTCTGCTCAATCTATTTTTTATCTAGTCTAGAAGAAGTCCCATCAAAGTCCTGAAAGTGACCAAGAAACCCTCCCGATGGGGGGGTTATCTCCACATCCCCTCCTCGTCAATATCCTTATACCCATATGCACCCCAGAAAAGTGCTGCCCCGAGGTCATCAGTCCCGTCATCCTTGGTGCCGACGACCCCAGCAACCTCGAATGCCGACTTCGTCTGTGCCAAGTCTCATGAATCCAACACACATAGAGCGAAAAAAGTCAGGGTGGGCCTACCAGTCCAAGGGACACCTTGATCATCGGTGGACCAGGTACATACGCCTCCAACTCCAACTCTTCCTCGTCGTCATCCTCTTCCAACTTACCATCAAGCTCTCCCACGTCCTCCTCAGCTTCGCCCAACGTCAATCCCTGCAATGACTTGTCAAGAGACATGGAATCAGCCCTAGTAACAGCCGCCTGGCGCGTCACGAGTCGGATCACGTTCCTTGCTGCCACCTCTCCCTGGAAATAAGCAGTGTGACCGGCTTTGATTGCACCGAATGCATCCGCTGCATCTCCAATGGCAAAAAGGTGAGGATAGCCACGTAACCGGGGATCGAATGACACGTCAGCCTCGGACTTGACGAATGGGGAATCCGGAGTACCCTCCACCGATGGCGGTGTTGGAGGCGTAGAATCGAGTTCTACAAGTGTTTCTACGGGTGAAGGAGGAACAGTGCCGCATAGTGTTAGAGGCGATGGAAGGGCAGAATTGACATCGGTGTCACTTCTCTCCAGAATGGTATCGTCATCCTCAAATGCCAAGATCTGCATGGTACGGGATACCCGGATCATTCCGTTTTCCGGGTTGATGCACTGAGAATCCATGGCACGAAGAAGAGCTATATTAGGTGTTTGTCCTGTGCAGAGTAGCTAGTATAGAAAGAGGAATAAGTTACTGAAACAAGATGCACTTTTGCGGGAGGGACGCTTACCACCAAATCGGCCTCGATTTCCCGCCCCTTGACAGTTTTGATCAGCATCAGGTCTTGATCGCGGCCATGCTTGCTTGTCCCATTACTCTTCAGCGAGGACATGTCTAACCGTTCACCGAAGATGACATGTACCCCGAGTTCTTGAAGACCTTGATATACTGCGGGCATGCATGAGTGCTGGTACAAATAAGAGCAATAAATTACTGTTCACCTTCATCGCCCAGAGCTCCGTCAAACTTGGGCAGCAACCTGGAGCGAGAATGGAGAAGCGTTACACGTTTCCGAGGGTAAACTGCTGCAATGTCGGAAGCGAATTCTGTCAAAGACCCGTGAGCTCGGTTGTTGCAACGACACAAAGATAACTAACGAATGCCAAGTGCGCCACCTCCGACAACGAGGACCTTCCTCGCTGCTTCTATCCCCCGTTGACGGGAATTGAGCCAGGATATAGCGTCACACTTCATTCCCGTAAACGGTCGTGAGGACTTCTCCCCTCGGATAGGGGCTGGTCCCTCTAAGGAAGATACTTCGGTTCCACGGTATTGCCAGAGATCAATGGGCGAAGGGAGGTGAGATCCAAGTGCATAAATAGCATAATCGAAATGGAGCGTTTGCTCTTGTCTTGAGCCCGGTAGGAATGACTTCGCGTCGGTATGTGGTGTATACGTGATGTAATGCGGATGGAGGGAAGTTATTGCTGCATGAATCCGTTTGTGTGGAGTCAGCGAAGAAGTTGGGTCGGATGAATTACTAAACAAATTATCGTATGGAATAACTGTGTGTTGTCTAGTAAGCGTCGGAGAAGAGGACAGGACGGAAACTTACAAGCTTTATGTTCGTGACCAGAAAGGACTGCGTAACGAGGGAAGTTATAAACATGGTTGAGATGTCTGTTCAGCGACATGAGTGTGAAAAAGGCAGTGCAAGCGGGAAGGTAGGGGACTCACGAGTTTCTATCCACCAGAACGACTCTCCACCCGCTCGGAAGACCCGCAGCCAGTATCTGGGCTGCTCGATAACCTATGAGGCAAGTTATCAGAACAAACGAGCAAAAAAGAGGGTGTGAGAGCTCCGGAATGTTATTTAAGCTTTGAGTGAAAGACTCCGGACTCGAAGACAGGGTCGCATTGGTGTAAAACTCACCGCCGTAAGAACCTCCAAGGACGGCTACTGTCTTCAACTTTTGCTCGTCGGCAGCCATGGTGAGAGAGAGAGAAGGAGTGTATGGACGACGAGGCGAGTGAGATGGAGGATAACTACTACGCTAGCGGTTCTGTAAGCGAAGACGGACTAGTGAAACTACTAAGTATGTAATCTGATAAACTCGTGCGAACTTTGTCGGCTATTCGGCAATCCAACTCCGAGCCGAGGCTCAAACGTTGACACTCGGACTTTGACGCTGATGATCTCCATCTCTTTGCGGTGGAAGAGGATGGTTCGGGCTGTGGTTCTGTTGGCTGGAACCCTTAACCCGCAAGATTACAACTCGAAGTTTCCGATTATCCACTCGATAATCCATTCAAATAGGACGCCGCTAGATTTCAGGATGACCCGTAATGGTTGGTTAGTATCCTCCGACTCAGAACCCGAACCAAATGTTCGAGATCTTCCCTTTGGTGCATTTCGCTTCAGGATAAGCGAAGTAATCGGAGCTGCGACATCGACGATGGCGATGGGGGTTCCCGTGCGGCTATGTTGGGAGATCGCTAAACATATCTGGAGAAAGCATCCAGGAACTCTTCGCAAAAGAGTTGGAATAAGTTCTTGTTTATGGAATCGTCCTGTGGTGAAAGGATTTGCCTAGAGGACAGAGATGCAGCACGTACAAGCGCTCTTGACTTAGAATTGGCCTGTAAATCAGAATCAACGTAAGTGGATTTTTCAAACCCATTAGATCCCAAAGAGTACCTTGCTTTTGGGTCTTCTGGCTAGTTGGCTTGTCTCGTAGTAAGTGCCAGTGTTGGATTTGTGATGGAAGCTTACTCCTAGGAAGCTTGAGCGTTTGGGCTGACACTCAGACTGCAGCCTCACACGCTCGGGATCTATATAGCTACTAGCTCAACCTTGAATTAGTCCCCGCAAACCGGACTCTCAGTGAGCAGAAGACAGTCGTTCTGCTCTAATGGGACATTAGATTTGCACACATGTGGTTCATTCAAGAAAAGCGAAAAACAATGACCTTGCCGGGCGCATTCTACAAAAGGCCACCACTATCCAACAAACAGCTCCTCAAAGGCCTTTATCTGATCCAACACCTCCGACATTGTCGGTCGTTCCAGTGGGTCGTCAGCCATGAGCTCCCTTGAAATACGAACCAGAAACTCTTTCTCCTCCGTGGATTGCCTACAACACAAAAGCAACGCCTCCAGTGTCTTCCCGGTCGACCAAAGGTCAGCACGAAGCGGATCGTAGTAAGCATTCTCCACCATGACCTCAGGCCCAATATACCCCTGTGTCCCTTTCCTAGCACGACATTTCTTTCCGGGAGTGGCGAACTCAGATGTACTAAAGTCGATGATCGAAAGACGACCGTCGTTGGGATGAATGAGGATGTTGGCGGGTTTGATGTCCAGATGGGCGACCTCGTGCTTATGCATAAACGCTACACCTTCGACGAGCCGTTTCGCAACTGACCACATGTGGTCGTCAGGGTCATTGAGGTCGACGAGGTGGTTGCCTCCGGAGGAGCTATAGAGGACGAAACCTCCGGAGCGAAGGCTCCAGACCTGAAGGCCAGGGATGGTATGGTTGTCCGGAGAGGTGAGATTGGCGAGATACTCCGATATTTCCACCTCGCGACTACGTGTTGTGAATTTGAGGAATCGTCGCTCAAAGGCATTGGACTTGCGAGATATCATCGCAACGTTAGGAAACTGGAGAAGGTGAAACCAAGGGGACAACCCGATGAATACAAAGAGCATACTCCATAAATGATCATATCCACTACATAACCCATTTCACGTAGGCGGTTTTGGATTTCGGGGTCGTCTGTAAAGGGGGATTGTTGACCACTGCGTGGTTGGGTACGCTGTGAAATTGACATTGGTTGTGAGGAAAGTGTCAATAGATGGCCTCCAGGGAAAGGAGCGCGTTTATAAGTACCTCCCGGCTCATGTTTTAAAAAAAACGCGGAGTTGAAGATGGCATGACCCGGGTTCGCGAGATTACGCTGGGGGTCTCGGCGTCGTGGTTACGGTGGGCCCGTCCCCCGTCCCCAGTTTCACAACCGACCAGAAACATGTTCATGCCAGTGAACTGGGCGATTTCTACGCAGCAGCTGCATCGTTGGACCTTGACGCGTAACGCGTCGGACTTCAAACACTTTGTCAGTGTCCATTGATCAGAGTCGACTCGTAGGGAATATGTACAGAGGCTCTGGAACAAGGTCCGGTCCGGTGTCCGGGTATTCAACGTAACTCGATCTTTGTTGCTAGCCGAAAGCGGGAGACTGACGAGATCTTGGGCAGGACCCTGAAGATTCAAAACAAGTCGTCGCCCCTAGTTGAGGTCGTTCATCTTGAACCAGATACCTTTTTCCACAGTGGGACCCTCGAACTCATCACGATGCATTTATGCTGATTCGGGGTCGCTGATGCAACAATCCTCGCTATAGCTGCCTGATCACAATGGAATCTATTACCCCGGTGTATCACGAAACACACACGAGTCACGACTCGTCGCACATAATGCATCATGTTGGACCAGGTCCAACTTGTCGTCCGGCACCTGGATGTCGAAAGTGCTCAGCTCTCGCAACTATAAGTTTCCCCGCTCCTCCACGGGAGGCCACACCGAAGTTGGTCCGATTCAGTTTCCATTTTCTTAAGGCGAACAATCACCAAGTAAATAATATCTGTAGGAGAAATACAGTGAAGAGAGTAATAGTGCTCTGTGTGTGCAATAACGAATAGCGAATGTGTCAGTAGATGCAGATGCGATTAGTCCAAGAAATCCTCCCGATGAACGAAATACATGAATGTCATCCCCACCTCCCCTGCCCATTAAATCATTGCGGCACGGGCACAAACACCCACCCAAACGCTCTCACCTCGTTCCCTTTCTCGCCAAGGAACAACTGCGTCTCATATAACCAGTTCACGAATCCGGCGATCCAATCTCGCAGTCCGCGGATATACCGCCGTAATTCTGGATCGTTGGCGAACTCGGGTTCCGAAAGAAGTGCTTCCTCGGTTGCGACGAACGCGTCCACGCTTTGCTTGATGAGCATCCCAACTTGCGAGAGAGCGCACTCTAAAGTGACATTTCGCTCCCTCATGAGGATCGTCACAATATTGGGCTCGTTCTTTCCTGGTATACCCTTGGCGAACGATACAATGTCCTATCAGAACCTTGTTAGCACCAACTCGAATGTACACCTTTTACACCCCCTCTCGGACTCACCTCAGCCCAAGCAGCAATATCACACGCCAAATCTCTTAACCTCACCACCTCCGCGTCCCCCATCACCGTCTCTTTCACATCCAAATCACCCGCACAAACCACCATCTCAAGTGCGATCTTCAACCCCGACGCATCTCTTCGCAATTCGATGTAAGATTCCAAATCAGGGATGATGCTGTTTTGAGAGAGATGTGCTCGGGCGTCGAGATAGCGTCGTTGGGATTTGAGGAAACGGATGTACCACCCTGGTTTCTTGTATGCGATGCGTGAGAGTCGATCCGAGAGACTGCCAGTGGGGGATGAAAGTTGGTTTCGTTTGTGACACGGAACGTGCGGACCGGCCGGAACGACAGACATGATAGACGTCATGAGGACAATGCATAGAACACACAACCGCCATCATTAATGATATCATCCCAACACAACAATAGGGGATGCTCACAGTGCAAACATATCCGCGCTTCCCTCGTCCTCGAGCACCACCGGCCCCGACCTCCTCGACCGATGACTCAACACTACTCCCCAAACATCAGCGACGAACCTCAACTGCGTCGCATCCACACATGGATGACACGCCGCCGCCAACAACCCGTTCTTCACCCCCTTCCACGCTAGGCCGTTTGTCAGCGGGACACCCGAGTCGCGGAGCCACTTTTCGGATGCTTGGGAGACGGCGCGACAGTGTTTGTTGGTGCGGAGTTCGAAGGGGTTGCAGGCGGAGAGGAGGTCGGGGAGTTGGAGACTCATGGTTGGAGGTGGTTTGGTACTGGTACTGGTACTGGTACTGGGGCAAGTGCGTGGTTGGGATGGGGATGATACACTCATTGTGAATGGTTACTCGTGAGTGATGCCGAGGAAGGGATTAAGAATACGAATACGAGGGTCAGCGGGGGTAGAAGTTATAGTAAGTATATGATTGTAGAGTACCGCCAGTGGTCTTACGGGTCAGGTTTAGAAGAGGAGAACGCGTCGCATCGGGGACCTTTGAAAAAATGAGGGAATGGACGGCGAATGATTCAGGTTACAACGTAATCTTATTGTTTCAGCTCCGAGGACAGTGCCTTCCCCTCCTGGCAGAGGCCAATTGTCTCCGTTTTCCCAGAAATGCGGACAAGGCGATGCCCCTGATGCTATGTATCCACTTGGTGATTCATATCGGTGCCCTCTCGTAACGCATCTGAATGACTGGACCGAGTCCACGAGGTGCCACAACTCAGAAGAGGCAAATTGTCTATTGTTCAATCTATGCTGATGGCAAGTCATAGCGCCCATCAAGCCGAGAGATGGGCTCCCCATCAGATACCAGATCCCATCTTCCATCACCCATAACGTATGACTCACCCACCCATCCTCGCAAATATCTCACCCACCCGCTCTCTCACCCTCCCCACCCCTATTCCAACCCCAACGAGCACACCCAAATCAACCACCAACAACTCCATCGCTGCAAACATATACCTCGGCGCAAAAATCTTCCACACCATCAAATGTCTTCTCAACACCGCCGCACACCCTGCACTTCCCAACAGCAATACCCCAAAATACATCATCATCGCCAATCCTGCACGCAACACGCCGCGTGCTGGGGCTGGAGCAGGAAGCGGTGGGAGATTCCAGAGCGCGAGGAGGGGTGAGGCGAGTGCCATGAGGAAATGCGGGCCGAGGGTGTTGGTAATGACCGTGAGCTGTGAGAAGGGAAAGGTGACGGTAGACGTGAATGTAAATGCCGTCTTCCATTGTAAAGAGGGTAACGTCGGTTGATGACCCGTGGCGTGGAATGCGTGGATGGCTAGAAGAGCGATTGGGACGACTTCTGAGAAGGAGAGGTTGCGTCGGAGTGCGTTGAGATCGAGGGTTGCTGTTGGTTTTCCGGATGCGAAGGCGTCGTTGAGGCCGTGGACGTCCCGAACGCTGTCGATGATTTCGAGGTGCGCCAATAGGGCAACTGTTGCCAGACCTAGAACAACCTGGCCAGTGAGCTGGGTGCATAGCCAGACGACGCTCAAAAAGATGGTCCAAAACACAAAGTACGGCGACCCAAACGCATTCGCGAAGCCCAATACCGTAACCTGAGTCGCCTGTTCCTCTTGACTCTGGGGTGCTCGATCATCCGCCGTTGATGATGCTTCTCCTTCTTCTTTACGAGCGCCCGTGTTGATCTCGAGGCAAACAGGTGATGTCCACCAAAGGGTAATACCCCCGAATGCTATCGCCGCGAAACAGAGTCTGGCCAACATCGTCCGTGATTGGCGGAGGATAGCGTTTACGCCATCACCAAAGAACTCCGTCGAATGTACCCACTCCAAAACCCAAAAGCCTGTTCCGGCGAGTAACGCGGACGTAAGCAGCAAGGGGAAGAATAGTCTCGCCAGGCCTCGATCTGACTTCGAGATGCCTAAGATACGTCGGATAACAAAGGGGAGACCGAATGCAACTGGTGGCGCGAGGAGCAGGGCAAGAATGGGGGGAGCAGATG
>JBBPJZ010000890.1:0-12368 GCA_038089015.1 Chalciporus aff. trinitensis
TGTGTTACGGCAGTCTCAAACGCTGGCTATCGCCCAAATGAAACGATAATTGAAGAATGTGGGTCACAGGACTTTCACTAGTCTGAGGTCCTAAAGTGAAGTGACAACTTGTAGCGACGCACTCCGAGTCCGACCTGCGTGCTGCTGCAGAGAATATCCAGGTAGCTTATCGTGCTTCTCCCAAACGTTGCAGCGACCTAGCAAGTGTCATGGGAAGTGGGCTGTAGGCACAGACAAACGTGATCTTCGTAGCGTGTTTGAAGAACGTGTATGCACTCAGGTGGCAGAGGAGTCCATACCGTACTCTCTATCTGTGGGCACTACCCTATCTCGTTGCCTGCCTTGACAATATCATTGTTGTCGCCCATGAATGCAAGGACAAGATGAAGGGACAGTTTTCGCAGGAAAGCCACGAACGACTTGAAGAGCTTGCGCAACAGAGGAGTAAAATAACGTGAGTTAGTGTCTTGGGTCAGCTGCTCTTACTCATGCTTCGCGTACCTGTAGTGCCCTGCTTAAAGCGGGGCACAAGCTCCGGAAAGACATCGACCCAGACGCAGACATGCATAAAAGCAAAGATGTAGATAAAATGAAGGAAGTCTTCGCGGGTGTCAAGGATCTACTATACCGATTACCGACTGGTGCTCCAGAACTTCAGGACCATCTGAGTGTTGCTTACAAGCTCGTCATGGTCGAGAGGAATCAGGTCAAGAAAGCTGAGAAGCCCAATTTGAACACGGAAGATATTGACTTTGAACTTTAGCACAATGTGTAGCGTATCTGTCTAGATCCTCTTCCCCTCCCCCCTCTTTTTCGTGTACTACTACCAAAATACAAGAGCTCAAACGTTGTCCTGTTGTCCTTTCGGAAACAGGAAACGAAATTAATTATTACAAGCGTGTAGTGATTGGCCAGGGAGGCGGCGTTTAGCTTCTGTCCCGCCATTTGGTCTCCGCAGTATTACATAATAAATGGGGATTTGCCCTCGCCGCGATATACAGCAAGCTCGGGTTAACTTGAAGCTCGAGATTCTCACTGAAAATTGATACGAGATGATCGAAAAGAACCGAAAAGAAACTGAAAAAAACTTTGAACCACAGATATCGTGCACCAGGTATCGAACTCAAAACGGAGATTCAAATTCAAGCGCTCGACTCACATTTGGAAGTTCCGTTTGAGCGATTGTTGTGGGTCCACCAGAACCTTTCCTCAGAATCCTACTAGTAGGTTTCTCAGGGGATCCAGACAAACAGCCGCTTACAGCGCAGACCTTGCGCGGCTTTTCGTCAGAAGCTCGTTCGTTGCCAACTTCTTGCTGTGGCCCTGCCAGAGTACTTGTGTCAATTGTGCCTCGTGCACGCGATTCTGAATCGACCACCTCTTATCGATTATCTCCACTCGTCTTGTCTCACTGTGCTACATACGTCGTGACAGAACGAGTGCCGCTCAAATGTCTATCCTCGACCTTCAAACCTTCACTGCCAGCAACCTTGCTGACAGCGAAGGTCTCAAGGAGGCCTTGAGGATCATAGAGTCCTGCTTAACAGGACCAGATCCGCCACTGGACCTGGTAGTTCAGGACTTGTGCTCCATCCCCTATCTCTTTGAATTCGTTATGTCTGGTGAGTCCGCTCCCCGCCTTTTCATCGTGATTGTCACTGACCGATGGGCAACAAATGAATAACTAGTTTGGTCAAGTGCGGAATGGTTGGCGCTCAAAATCCTCAGTGCCTATCCTTCCGAGCCAGCCCTTCTCCTTACATCATTCGCACCTACTTTACTTCGATGCCTTTCTTCTGTTATTTTCTCTCTTCCTCCCGATTTGTTCTCTTCTGACATTGCTCGCTATATTGGACAGTACGCAGTTTATGTAGAGAATGTTCTCCCTGTTTTGTCCATACTGTGTCAGGAGATTTTATTTCCGCTTCCGTCGATTCTATCCCACTTTCTCCAGATGAACCCGAGTTTGAGGACAACGACGAGTTCCTCGGGTTCACTCTTCGTAACAAGAAACAAACGAAGCAAAGGCGTAAGAACAATATCAGCGGTCCTACTATTGACGTCGCTCCTTTCCTTAAGCTTGGAGCCAAGGTTCCTATCGACGATATGGAAGCCACTCAGCTGGCGCAAGAGATCAAGGACGACCTTAAAATGGTCCTGGAAGTATGTCTCTGCTCCAGTTTGTATGATTATAACTTACGCATTGCTAGTTCTATCTCGAGCTTCTCCGGCAACCATATCTTGCGCGGCCGATCAACGACGCCTTTGTGTCGACAATCAAGGACCGGAGTCCTCGGCTTGTAGTTCCCGGGGACGACAAAGATGTTCCGGAGGTCGTAGAGTTGATGCCACCCGCGTACCCAATGGTCCAGCCTATGAAAGCCGCGCTCTACATCGACAACGCCGATGGCTTCGGGGAATGGCGAATTCTTATCAATACCGATGCCACGAAAAAGCTCCGAGAGCTAGTGAAGAGTGACAAGAAGAAATGTGCAATCGTTGTAAAAAAGATCAAGTAGGTTGATCCTCTAGTATCGGCGGACCCGCTGACAGTATCGGTAGGCAACTTTCCAACGGACATTTCTCAGGTGATACCAGAAGCGTCTCAATTGCGTCTCTGGTGTCCCCATCTTTGAGGCAAAAATGCAGCGAGATCTTCGTCTTGTGGTATGGCTCTGTAGTTATATAACCCAACTATTGCTTAGTCCTCATGCAGTATCAAATCGACGTTGCTCCTGATCATGATGAAGTACGTACATGTTAAAGCCTTCCTGCGGCAGTCATTCTGACGGGGTTATCTTTAGGTTGATCGTCAAGGTACTATATGATTTTGTCAGGTTCACAAATGCTGACCTGTCTCTCCAGTGATCAAAATCTATGGTATCTATACTCATACCCAAGTGAATCGCATTTGGGATGCAATGGGACAGCATCTCGCTGGAAAAGGTGGAGAATACCGTCGACGGTAAGACTTTGCTCATTCATACCATGGAAGGGAGCTCATTCGGCCATGTGCCGAGCAGATGTATATTCCGAAATCCTCCTTTGGATCCAGGCGGCGACATGTATAGTCCTGCATCTTTCCCCACCGACAGTCTCCAAAATGAAACGAAGCCAACTCCTCCCATCCTCCCGGATGAAAATATGGGAAAAGTAAGTTTATATTATTCTGTTCCTCGACTACCTCTGACAATTTTCGCTAGCTGCATTCCTTGCTTGTGTATGGATTTCTAATCAACCACACTGTTTACGAATTGACGCTTGCCTATTCAGCCTGGAAAAATATACCACGTTTTCACAGGTACGTCCCTCTCCAAACCACTGAAATCAAGCCGCTGATATATCCCTCACAGGCATTTTTACATGGTACGTGCACTTCAATGTCGACATTGTACGTTCTGATTGGCCACCATAGGCGTGATCGCAAATCAAGATGTTCAACATGTCTTTGAATTAGCGTGAGTGTCGCATTGACACGGTCAACAAACGAGGCTAACAATCCATACGCAGCCCCAAGGAGCACAAGATTGTGGAGTGCAAGACTTCCTGCTATGTGCTTGGACGAAGTGGTACAGGGTATGATCATTCAGAAATTATGTTTATATTGTTTGCTCATTCATGGAAAAGTAAAACGACCACAATGTTGTTCAAGATGCTTGGCATTCAACGGGCATGGGAGATGCAGCCTAGCCTGCTCAAGCCACGGCAAATCTTTGTGACAAAGTCTCGTGTCCTTGCAACGAAGGTTGGGGAATATTTCACAAAGCTGCTTGAGTCACTGGCACTGGCTGGCTATTCCCTCGAAGAGCTCAAACAGGTACAGGCCAAGAATCGAGAATCAGGCCTGGTTGATCTCGATGATGTCCCTGAAGCTCAAACTGGAATTCCGCAGAGGTATAGTGCTTTGGAAGATAACCACTTCCCTTTGTTCGTGACTTTCGATAAGGCATGTGATGATCCTGGACTACAGTTACAGTAACTTACTCTTTTCGTATCAGCTCATGAAAATGATTGCTGCCGATGTCTTCAGCAGCAATGATTCTGAGGCACAATATGCCACTAAATATTTCGTTGACACTGACGATGTTCAAGTCCAAGATTCCTGCGTGACATATGACATCTTTGTTCACACCTATTGGCCTCGCTTCCCTCAACCATTGACAAAGTGTCTTGGTGAGTAACCATTTTGTATCCTACCAACCCTCTGCTGAAAAAGTGATCTCATCACAGAACCCTGGCTCGTATTTTCGGAGATGATTGGTGGGTAATCATTCAACACCAGGTAAATTCACTCGAACCTTCTTTAGGCATCATCAAGGGCTTGGAGAGGTCACTCTCATGTCCTCACAGATACCTCGACAGGGACACCTATCTCAACCTTTTCACACGCTCAAACCCAACTTTCGCTAACCAAAGAGAAGTCATTTATGCCATCTTCGAAGCATACCACAAACTCAAGAAAGAGCGTCGTCACCATGACATTGCTGACCGGACTCATGCAATACTTCAATCAATGCTAAGTGGAACTCCATTGAAAGGCCAAAAGATTGATTTCGTGTACGTTCAATGCTTCACTGATCACCACTGTGCAGTGTAGTTGACTTGGACACAAATCCAGTTATGTCGATGAAGCGCAGGACAACCTACTGATAGATGCCCTTGGTGTGTATTCTTGCATTTACGCTGTTTTAAACTCAATCGTATTTCTTTCAGTCTTGAGGCTCATCTGTCGCAATCCGGAAGGGCTCTTTTGGGCTGGTGATACTGCACAAACCATCTCTGCAGGAAGCTCCTTTAGGTTCAAAGACTTGAAGGCTTTCTTATACCATATCGAAGTAAGTGTTATATTGCTCTGATCCCACTTATTCCTTAACAATGATTCATTCTCCAGCAAGACCATAGTATGCATCTTGTCCAAGAACGCTCCGTATCCAACCCAGAGGTATTCCAGCTTGCCGTCAATTACCGTTCACATAGTGGGATTGTCAACTGCACTCATACCGTCATTGAGTGTATCACGCACTTTTGGCCGGATGCAATCGATAGACTCCAGCCCGAACAAGGTGTTGTTGATGGCCCAAAGCCGGTATTCTTCCATGGATGGGACCAAGACACAGTTAGATATGAACAATTCTTGTTTGGTGCCTCGTAGGTGGTCTTTCGTCATTCATCGACTACATTTGACCTTTTGCCTTGAAGTGGGAGTCGCATCGAATTCGGGGCTCAGCAATGTAAGTATTGTCCGGGTCAAGCCATCCTCAGTGACAACAACTACCTACAGGTATCCTTGTACGAGACTATGAAGCTGTTGAGAAGTTGCGAGAGGAAGTTGGAGACATTGGTCTAATCATGTACGAGACCACTGCTCTTTTCGGCTGTCTATTTACTCATTCATCTCGCAGGACACTCTACGACAGCAAGGGCCTTGAATTCAATGATGTAGGTCTTACAGATTCATGTGGTGATGTCAGTAACTAATGCTGGCTGACCATGCTCTACAGGTTCTTCTATACAACTTTTTCGAAGATTCCGCCGTTGATATCTCACGTTGGCGGGTTCTTCTCAATTACATTGATGGCGAAGTTGATGATCGAGATTGAAACGACCGCAATACTAACTTGAAGTTGATCGAGCTTCGAGACTTGAGCTTGGTCCTTAGGGCTTTCGTACCGTTGAACCGTCAGGTAGAAGTATCGAGGGAAATCTCCAAGAGGTTTAGACTGAGGAGTTCCCCAGTCCCTCTTGGATCTCATATAGTCGTCTGTGTATGTACATGTTTGGTAAATACTAGAAGCTTCTACTACGTCAGAGATAAGAGAACATATCGCTATTGGTTAGAGTACTGTAGAAGGTTCCATAGAGTTCCATATGATGTCATAGGCTGTGCACACGTGTTCAACACGTGTATGGGTCGAGAGCAATCTGGAATGTGACGTCATAGATCACGTGATATAGATAAGATGGTGGTCACGTGATGCGATAAGATAAGATGATGAGCGAAAAAGTTGTTAAGTCCGAATAGGGGAAATAGGCGATCGTAACAGAGATCTGCCCAAGATACATGCGCCACCCTTTGGGGGGGACGAAGGTCGGTTTGCCGGGGTATGCAGTGAGGTACGATGACATCTGAAAATTTATTTTGTTCCCTACAAATGATTTGACTCACAATGCATACAATAGTTAAAAGTGTTGTATGTCGGCCTCACTCGGGCGAGGAGGAATTTGTGGATCTTTGACAAATCCGACAAGGGTGAACCCATGCGGGTTAGTGATGCTTCTTCGTTCTCTCCGGGACACACCGCTAACACAACACCAGAGAGTATGGACAGCATGCGGTCAAGTCCAGAACTGCACGCCGGGCACAGACGTCCCCCGCCTAGCGGTCTCCTCGACCTCAGCCGAGTGGGAGTCGTTTGGGAACGACCTTTTCAAGCACAAGAGGTACCCCCAGGCAAAGCACTGCTTTGAGAGGGCTTTGCTGCCGATGAAGGTTGCCGTTTGTGAGGCCTTCCACCTTCGAGAATTGGCCCGTGCAAAAGTTGGCGTTGCTTCTCTTAAAGTCCAACAAGAAGCCTTTCACACAGCCGCAGATGCATTCATGACAAGCGGAGATGACGCAGCGAAGGGCAAGGAGAAGCTCCAATATTACCGAAACGCTGCGGAGTGTTACGTTCGAGCAGGAGATGACCGGAAGGCTGCCATTGGATACCTCGCTGCTCAAGAGTATGACCTGGCTGCACGCCGATACAGGAAAGCAGGGCTCTTTGGCGAGACCCTTGAGGTCCTTAACAAATTTTCATCGGAGATCCCCGCAGAGTCATCAGAGGAGCTGTACACTGTTTGTCGGCTATTCTATTGCAGCAAGCCTGATGGCATTAGGTACGTCCTCTGCCATCAACCCCAGCCTTGATGTTAAAGCATTCGAGCTAGACCTTCCCTGCTGTTCCAATCCTTTGAAGAGGAGTTGGAGTTCCTGGAAGACTACGACTTCGACTTCGCTCGTGCCTCGTTGCTGGAGTCTCATGGGAAGTTTTTAGAGGCAGCTGAGCTACACCTGGCAGAGAACCGACCGCTAGCCGCAATCAGAGACTTTTTGAAGACAAAGGGCACACCCGAAGTCGCAAAGCGGGTCACTGAAATCGCTCTTTCGGGACTATGGCATAGATGCTCATTTGGTATCCCGGCGAGGGAAGTCGCAGTTGACGATGATGTTCTTCAACTTCTCGAATTGGCCCAGGATCTACCCGACGACCTGTTGGATCCCCTGGATCATGCCGAGGTAATCATTTAGCAGAATATCCAAAACTGAATTTTCACATGGATTGTTTCAGATCTCCATGTTCCGCGCCATCGTGGGTGCAAACCAAAACCAGCTCAGAAACTTGGCGGAAACATTCCTCAGTAATGGTCGAAATGCATCGGCGTTGCTCGCTCTCGACCATGTATTCAGTGACTTGCCATCGCTCAAGTCTTTTAAACTCGAAGAAGTGCTGCGCTTCCTGGAGAAATTCCGGCAGTACACCCGACTTCTCTATCAAGTCATCTCGGACCCTGAACCCCTCAGTCGCAAGTCGATCAAACAGCTGTTCTGCATCACAGAAATATCCAACACCGAGTATGGCATAGAGCTGGGCTCTTTTCTTCATAGCTCTGCGACTGGCGATCGCTACGGCCCTATGTATCTGCAAGCATCCAAGCTTACTCTTTCCAAGCAGGACATGGCGGTTGCTCTGCGGAAGTACTTGTCGCAACATCTCCATGATCGAGTCACCCTTGAGAATGAACGGTGCTATGAAGCCCCCATTTTCTCCCAGTGTTTGACGTTCATCGTCAACGACCAATGCAATCATCGCGGATGCTCCTCGGATCACGTCAATCGAGCAACACTGGATACGAAGCATTACAATATCCGAATCGCTGTTCATCTGCAACAGCTCTGCATCCTTCAAATGATGTACTCAGCGAATCCGCATCTTAGGGAACAACGGTGGTATCGTGAATGGTATGTCGTGACCTTCGTTTGGGCATACATCCTCACTCAGATGTATGCAGTGTTGTCACGTGGCTCGATTACCTTTACGATGCCTTCAACCCCGAGTTCCATGTTCAGGGTTCAGTCGCTAACCTGGACCTCTCGATGATAGCCGGTGCTCACGAAGGCATTGGTGTCATGAGGCATTGGGTCCGGGATGCTCTTTACGAACTCAATGCGACCCACAATCCCCCGGGCTTCTTGACGCTCGTGCTGAAGCTGACGAATCTCCTCTTTGTATTCGATAAGTCTGGTGCTCTCAGATGCATAAATCAAGCTCCTTTCATCACCCGCCACCCCCAAGTTAAAGCGTTTTCATACCTAGACGGTCGTTATCTAGTTGGTGATATAGTCGCCCTCTTCCATGGTGAAACATCAACGAGCATTTCGTCGGGTTTACTATTCTTGCAGTGAGTGCTGAGCTGCCATACGTGAGTATGGGCGCATATTGACCTTGCTACAGGCACATCCTCAGATTCCCCCTCTTCGTGAACCTGTCTGTATTTTCTGATTGTCTAGAGCTGGTTGTCGGCAAGATCGCGGTCTCGTGGCGGCTTTCGTATGATCCCCCACTTGACGGTCTTGTCCTCCCCCGCAGCTGGCTATCCTCCAGTGATGATCTATCAACCAAGAAGGACGTCAAGACCGTCCTCTTGCTAGATTTGCTTGACTCCGTGCAAGATCTACTGATGCACCTGCAGTCGAGCTCTCTCCTTGGTAAGACTCTTCGTGGTTGAGTTGAGCCCGATTTGACTCCGTGTCTAGAGGCACAAGGAAGATATATGCTGTCGAGGAATAAGTTGACGCAAATCCTTTGTAACATTTTTACCGCAAGAATGTTGGTTATCCTCCCATTTTCCGAGATTGATGTCGACTGACGGTATTTTGAAACAGATGCAGGACGATGTGTCTGCGTGCGTGCATCGAAACGTCTTCCATAATTAGTACTGACAATGACCGTCCGGCAGTGGCATATAACGTGAGCAATGGTATGGTCCGAGCGAGGGTTGAAAGAATCCTTCGATCGCTGCGGACGGCTGGTCCTATGCAAAGGGCCCATCGTCTGTATCGTGGGTAAGCTAGTCACATATACTCGCTATTTTCTCGACCTTGGACATTTTTCCAGCTACGCCGAGGCAGGACCGAATGGATATCTTAAGGCACTCTCGAATTACAGTACAGGGGTGGTTATCGAGGACCTAGTTCAACTCCTCCACAAACGAAGGGTGTCACGGATCCCTCCCCCTCAGCTACCAGGAATCAAGCAAGTCCACTATGACCATCCATCCGACATTCCTTCGTTATTGGCCGCTCAGCTTGTAGCGGCGCGTTCCGACCTGCGTGCTGATGCTCCAGCGTTCGTTCCGAGGGGGGTTTACGCATCCCAGATGGACACTCCGGAGGGCCCTGAAGACGAAGATGCCCAGCTTGAGGGGGCGGCTGAAGTCGAGCCAGCGGATGAGATACAAGAGGAGGCACAAGAGGTTGCCACGTTGGTAGACGAGCCTACCTTGGTACAGGCACACGATCCCACCGACGAGGAGATCGCGGCAGCAGAGAAGATCCAGGTAGCTTATCGTGCTTATCGCAAACGTCGCAGCGACCAGGCACGTGCCATGGGAAGTGGGCTGAAGGCACAAACAAACGTGATCTTCGTCGCGTGTTTGAAGAACGTATACGCACTCGAGTGGCAGAGGAGTCCATACCGTACGCTCTATTTGTGGGCACTACCCTATCTCGTTGCCTGCCTTGACAAGATCATTGTTGTGGCCCATGAATGTAAGGGCAAGATGAAGGGACAGTTTGCGAAGGAAAGCCACGAACGACTTGAAGAGCTGGGGCAACAGAGGAGTAAAATAACGTGAGTTAGTGTCTTGGATTAGCTACTTTTACTCATGCTTCGCATACTTGTAGTGCCCTGCTTAAAGTGGGCCACAGGCTCCGAAAAGACATTGGCCCAGACGCAGACATGCATGAAAGAAAAGACGTGGATAGAATGAAGAAAGTCTTCACGGATGTCAAGGATCTACT
Source organism: Chalciporus aff. trinitensis (assembly GCA_038089015.1). Classification (NCBI taxonomy): domain Eukaryota; kingdom Fungi; phylum Basidiomycota; class Agaricomycetes; order Boletales; family Boletaceae; genus Chalciporus; species Chalciporus aff. trinitensis. Next base: position 10,064 of record JBBPJZ010000890.1, read on the forward strand.
ATACCAATTACCGACAGGTGCTCCAGAACTTCAAGATCATCTGAAGATTGCTTACGAGCTCGTCATGGTCGAGAAGAATCAGGTCAAGAAAGCTGAGAAGCCCGAGTTGAACACGGAAGATCTTGACTTTTGATTTAAGTACACCGTGTAGCGTATCTGTCCAGAAGACGGCGAATTTTCGTGTACTACTACCAAACTGCAAGTGCTCTGTCCTTTCGAAAATAGGAAATGAAATTACAATCATGTCAGTTTAATGGGCGTTTGGCTTTCGTCTAGGACTTGACTCGAGTTCTGTATCCCTCGTGGATAGTGGACGCAGAAACAGACTAATCGTATCCATCATCCGTATCTATCCACAGTAATAGGATCATAGTCCGAGTCCGAATTAAACCACTCATCAGCAAGAGAAGCGTCCCTTGGTTCTCCTACTTTTATCGCGGAGTTAGTAAAACAAGAAACTTGTGAGAATCACCAGCGGTATTCCAAGCCTTGCAACCACAGCGGAAATTTCTACGATATCCAGCGGGCCAGGGCTCGTGGCCGCCGTGAGTGGCGCTACAGCGGGACTGGGAGAATCATGGATGCCGAGGAGAAGAGGTCGAGGGTGCAACGGCAGGGATTCGTCACTACAGTTGTTCTTGGTTGTCGACGACCTTGTTAGCATCATTCCGATAGGTCCTCCACCCGACACTCGGCCTCGCAGTTCAAGGTCCTCTGCCTGCCGTGCAAAGAAGAATACGTGGAGACCGTTTATCGAGAGCTCCAAGACATCACCTCACTCAACTTTTCCATTCCTACCGCCGCCCACTCCTTCGAGATCCTTGTCAAGCCTTGCCCTTCAATTGGAAGGACACGACTCATCTTGAAACGGTTTACGTCACAGATGTCCACCAGCACGAACCTCTCAGTCGGGATATCCGATCAAGTCGTTTGTGTGTCGATGACCGCGGGGTTGAAGGAGTTGAAGGGAGTCGTCGAGAGGCTTTCCTTTTATAAGCAAGTATATGCGACAGTCATGTACTGTAGCTCAGGAAGAGGCAGTTGTTGTGTGGGTGTTCTGCGGAATGGGTACGATGCTCGGCTTGCGAATAACGTCACACTTATTCGTCCCCACATCGGTCCGTTTGCTACTTAGCGACACGCACGCGTTCCGCCGAGTGTTCGAATCAGAAATCCTATCTACGCCCAGTGCACCGTCCATCAGAGGCACATGACCTCTTGCGTGGCAGTGAATGTTGACACCGGAAGACACGAGACACACAGCCCTCGACGTCCGTATGTAAGGCCCCAACTGTTTCTACTGTACTTGGCGATCCCCTTACGACTCTGTTGCTAGCAGCCCTGTCTCAGTGTCTGTCACAGCACTGCAAATCAGTTCATAAAAGCGGTTCCGAACGATCTCCTGGCGCTACACTCTTCTTCCATTTCCCTCCCCGTCCCCTTCTCGATATGCACGGACGGTCTAGGAGCACTCGAGCAGCTATCGTGACTGGTCAGATTGGACTGCCATGGACAGTCATTGTATGGCTAGCATGTATACCAAGGGTGTCCGCCTGTTCCATGTCAGTCTCTACGCTTCGAGGTGTATCGGATATGCTGATGTCGAGCCGACAAACTTATACAGCTCGAACATCTCAAGTTGTATCACTTCCCCACCAACGTCCGTGATCGCTGCAATTGCTGTGGTCGGTCAGTACTCATTTCCGTCCCTCCCCCAAGTCCTAGCTCACACGCAACATGTTCCAGGTTCCCTTGTCATCCTCACTATCGCCCTTGTCATCTGTCGAGTCCGTCGTCTCCGTAAAGCCTCACGCGCGAGACTCGCTAGTAACTCCTCCTACCCACTCCCGCTCCACATGGTCTACCAAGCGCGCAACGTGAATCCAACCATCCCCGTACCGGCGCTTAAACCCCAGCCCAAAACACTCCGTCGAAACCAACAGCGTAACAGTTGTTACGGTCAACGACAGAGTTATGCCGACAGTCGCCGACATTCATACTCACAATCGCAGAGCAGCTCGCGGTATTCTTCGTACCATCCAGCTCCAAACCATTCCTATACACATACCCCAGAAGATTCGATTCTGATCCCTGAAACTGCAGTCCCAGTCCCAGTACTGATGCCGATCCCGGGCGTACAAGCTCGCCCATCCTCAGGTGCACCCATCTCAGCCGCCAGACCCATCTCCGCTATCCGGTCCTCGAGGTATGCTCGTGATCCTGAACCGATTTCGGTTTTACCTCCTGCTACTCCCGTTCGAGAGCGGGCTCCATCCCCGCCGTTACCCCTGGCCCCGATTCCACC
>JBBPJZ010000891.1:0-12341 GCA_038089015.1 Chalciporus aff. trinitensis
GGACGTGGTACACCGTATATCTGGCTTTGGCGGTTTTAGCAGAGGAAAGCGCAGGGGAAGTCGGAGGGGCGGCAGGGAATGTGAGTAAGGAAACGGTACGGTGGGCCAGGGAAGTATTGCCCAAGTGCGTGGAGATCTTGAAGAATGCGCCATGCTATTAGCGGGTGCATATGGAAGATAGTACGATACATACCACGAGCCCTGGAATTTAATTATCGAGGGATGTCATTTCTACGTCTGTCGCAGCAGCAGTTGGTGTGGCCGCAGGTGTTTGCCCATCATCACCTGCTAGTTCGCTCTCTACGACATCTTCCTCGTCACTGCTTTGACCCTCGTCAGCGATTTCGGGTCCATCTCCTCCGGGATGATCGTCTATATTCATGGACTGCTGTCTGACACGAGGATCCCACTCGAGTTCCTCTGGCTCCGGATCCTCAACTTGGAGGCGCTGCTTCCACTCATATTTGTCTCTGAGCATGAGTACGGCTCGGACTGCCCGCTCGACACGATGATCATGTGCGTCTCGTATTTCGGCACATTCACGAAGTACGTCTTCGTGGGTCGCTTTCTGCTTGGTCGTTCCAAGCCCGGAAGCGGGCTGAGAGTTCATGCCTGGGAGACTATTTGTGGCGATTGCCCCTCGTGTGAGCATACATTCTGCGAGACGACGGACGGTGGCTGTTTCCATGCGAAGCACATCAGTAGTCTGTTGATTACGGAGGAGAGGAATGAGATCGTTGTCAAGCTGGTGGTCTGTCATGCCAACACCGGGGTGAAGCGCGATGTTCTCGTACGGGCTCTTTGTGTGTGGTTGGGGCTGGTACGCATGGGATGCGGATGGGGGTGCTATGAGTGAGGTATAGAAACTGTGCGTCTGCGAGAGTATGACGTTGTACTTGGACAATATGTCTGGCCATGCTGGCATGACCTGATGACCGCCTGCATCGATCGTGCGTTGTAACGCCTGTATTGACTCAATGATTTGGTTTGCCTTGAATCGCAGAGACTCAAGCTGCGAGACTGGGAGTGAGTTTGAGTCAAAGGCCAACTGTGGCAGAGTGGTCGCTGTCGTCGTCGTCGTCGTCGTCGCATCCATCGAGCTCGTCGTGGGACGCGGTGAGGAGATACGTCTGTCACACGACGCGTGACAGACGTAATCGTGACATGTGACGTTGTTCGACCACCCCCTCAGGTTTAAATCAAATTATTGAGTGTGTCCCTCTCTCTCTCCGTTAACTCGTCCGACTTTAGTCCATCATGGTTATCTCGCTCATTGCACAGCGTTTCTCTCTAGCAGCGACACTGTCGATCGCTGCTCACCCCGGTTTCAATTCAGCGTTCGCTCTGGCGACGCGTCGCACCTTCTCAGTCACCCCCCGCTACTTGGCCCCTCCAGAGACTGAGTCCACGAAAACCAAGAAAGCGACCAAGAAGACGACGGTCGAATCTACCCCAAAGGAGTCGGTAGAAAAGAAGCCAGTCAAAGCAAAGAGCACAGACACTAAAAAGGGGAAGCCAGAACAGCTGCCTCGTCGCGGTGCGCTCGCCTGTTCGCCTTACCTTGTCTTCATATTTATCCCTTATAGTCCCCTCACATCTCAAACCCCCCAAAGCTCCTTGTAACCCGTATATGCTCTTCTACCATTCTTCCATCAAATCCCAGGAAATCAAGGGCACCGCAGATTGCCACGCAGCTGCCAGACGTGCTTCTCAAGCCTGGCGAGACATGTCCCCCGCTGAAAAACAGGTTTGCATTGGGCCGTAAGCCGACTCCATGAGCTTATCTTTTGTCTCCCCTTTAGCCGTTCTGGGACGAGTATGAGGTCGCCAAGGTCCAGGCTAAGAAGCAAAAAGAAGAATACATTCGCAACCTCGACCCTGCCGACTTACGGAAGGTTAACAGAATTCACGCGTCTCTGGGCAAGAGAAGGCTGGTTGTGAAAAATCCGAACCCGAAGCCTATCTCTGCCTTTTTAAGGTTTGCTCTTGTCCTTCCAATGTATACGATACATTCTTATACCGTGTTTGCCTAAGGTTCCTTCGAGACTTCCGAGCGGACCCTGAATCGGTGGCACTTATTGAAAAGGCGGCCCATGCAAAGACGCCAGCTGCACGCACCACTGCGGCAGGTGCAGCCCGTTGGCGTGCCATGTCAGAAGAGGAAAAGAAGGTAAGGAACCCTCTTTACACTGGTATGCTTTTTGCTAATGAGCCTACAGCCTTACTACGAGGAGTTTGCGAAGGAAAAAAGCGCTAGGACTGCCTCATAATTGCACTTCACCTCAGCTTCTGAAGTTTGGTCAGGTTCATGCATGTATACGGCCTCATCCACTCCTTTATACTGCCTCCCAACACACATGGTGATTCTACATTACTTCGTACTGTGCATTATTACAATTCTCGATCAATTGCGTTCACATTCTTGTCAGTCTATGGAATGTAAATCCGACCGGATGATGATAATTGGGCCGTGCCTAGGGGCGATTCCGTATGGGTCGAACCAGTGCAAAGGGTGTTCCCAGCTTCATCAGGCTTTGGGTACACGACTATTCGTTAGCTCGAACCAACGCCAGATAGCCTGGGAAGATCTGTTCCAGTTACAGGCTTTACCGAACTCAGGGGCTCTTCTGCGTCCTCTATTCGTCTGTCTTCTCAATCAGCCATTGAACTGACATTCACAGATATTTTTCTTCGAGCATGAATGAAGGCAAGCCGTTCCACTGTGTTCGCTGAGTTCTCCTGCCTTCTTCATTGGTGCTACCAGAACAGAGCAACACTCTCGGAGTCGTCTTTTCCGACATTCGGAATCAGCGGACCCATTCTTCATACGTCATTCCGTTGACAACTCTCCTCCCCGACTTAGCACGGAATCATAACATCCACTCACGTTCGCAAGCAATCATTCATGACCACTCTGCGTGGACTGCAAAAAGGACCCTTCCACGCCCATTCAAGCACGCCTAACGTACGGATCTTTCCAGTCCCTCATAACTGTCGATAATCTTTCGGATTTTGTTTCGACCGAGGACACGGAAACGAATTGGGCCTGATACGATAACTTGATCTGGATTGGGTCGCCAGTGACTAGTGATTGCTAATCATGAGTGCAAGCAAAGTGGACCAGAGAAACTCGACAGCCGAACGACTCAAGGGTTACCAGGGTACCGCATATGGATAGTTTTGCTTTCTTCCTTCACGCTGCCAGTGGGTAAGCCAACTCGAACAACTATATTCCTTGTTACAATCTGCGCTCTCCACCTTTCTTGACTACGTATCGTACATATCAATGACCAATCGTAAGCTGCCAACGTACAACATACAAACGAGAACGAAAGCTCGACTTAGAGAGTAGACGGGGTGAGGTTACAAGGCAACTTTGGGGGAAGGAGTAGGAACCCAGGCAACCCTCTCAGTGTACAAGGTACCACGGCGGGCCTCGCACATCCAAGCCGGGAACTGAGCAGTAGCAAGGACGCCGATGGCATCATTCGGACCAAGGTACTTCCACATCTCGTGGCAATGGTCGAACAACAGACCCTTCTGTTCTTCAAACTTTCCGCTCAAGGGAAGCATGTGCGACATCCAGGTGCACAGCTTTCCATCAACGACCTTGATTTGCTTCTGAACCAACTCCCCACGCTTGGGGACACTGGTGAGAATGGCGATCTCGAACCAGCTCCAGAGTCCCTGGTTAGGGTTGCTAGCCCAGCCCTGGTTATGAGCGTCCGTCTCGAGCTGGATGGAGAGATAGCTCTTGATATCGCCAGCAGGGATCTTGTCAGTTCCGAAGTAGTACATCCGCTGAACGTTAGCATCGGATGCTGTGACTTTAACGGTCTCAACGCTTTGCTGTACCACGCGGGAGTCAACTCGGTTAACCTGGATGAGTTCGAAGCGCTGCACGGGGGAAGGCACGTGGTTACCCCTCGGGTCGGTAACGAAGGCGATGGGCGCGATATCGACCTGTTGAAATGGCGGTTAGCGGCGGGGATTCCTCAGCCAGTGACGGATTGAAATTATTTACATTGCTATCTTTGGTGTTCCAGCATCGCTCGGTTCCGACCTCAACGATCCTAGATCAACGTCAGCCTTGTAGCCCAGATCATGAGTGGTTTCTATTACCTGAACGAATACACAGTGACCTCTTCATGGGTAACTGGATCCCTGTTAGAGTAGAGAGGTTAAACCCCGAGCTGACTACAAAAGTCGTCTGTCGCTTACTCGAATTTTTGCAGCATAACACAGACGACTTTCCAGATGGGATAGAGGCCGGACCTCTTCACCCTAACGGAGCTTTCCTAAAAATGAAACGACAGTGTTAAGAACTAGTCGAGAGAAGAAAGGAAAGTCGGCCGCACGATGTCGTATGTGGTTCCACCTTCCCCTTTCAACTCCGGAATGGGAGTTTCAAGGGGGACGATCGTGTACCCTTTGTCGACACCGTACTGAGGTGTCAATTTCCACTAACAATGGAGAGAGTAAGTAATAAGGACCGGAGTTTCCACGAGTAGTGCCTACGATCTGGTGACCCTGGAACTGGCTTGACGCAGTCATCGTGACACGCGGGTCTTCCTGCAGAGCTGCAGTATTAGGTTGAAGCAAAGTGGCATCGTTGACGTGGCCCTGGTCGGTGGTCTGGACAATGCGATAGAAGCCCTCGGGGAGGGTGATTGTGTCAAGCCCAGGGACTTCCTTGCCGGGCTGTTCGCAGATTTCGCAGTACCGCGGCGGGAGGCCTTGGGCCTTGTTCTTGATCTGCTGAAGGTGGTGAGAGAGAGAGAGGTGAGCCATAGCTGTTTGATGTAGAGCGAAGATCTTTGTGGGGTAAAAGTTCGTTGCTGGGGAGTGGGGCTCTGAACCCCCTGGCTTTTATAGAATTTTTTCAGCACCCTGTGAGACGAAAGCAGAAATGAGAACGGTCTGGGCATTTCCGTGTTTAACGGTCAGTACCCCAAATCCTAGTTCCGTCAGCGCTGATGTGCACTGAATAGGACTGGATGCACGGTCAGAACGTTCTGATCAGAAGAGGGGAGATGGGCGTGGTTCCTGTTCCTTCTCGAGATATTGAGAAGAACTCGCAACTGCGCCATGAGGTATATCGAGGCTCCCGACAGAATTGCTACATGTAATGCACCACCGAGGGTATCATCTCGGGCCTGAGTTTCTGACAAGCCCTGGAATTTTCCTGAAGTCTAGTTGGATTTCTGGTATTGAAAGAAGTCTCGCCTGGTAGCACCGATTCGCATGGGCATCCCGGATTTGAAGAGACATCAACCCAGTTGTGAATATGCGGCGTTCCCTTTACCATATTGTCGGTTGCAAGTTGACTTGAAGGGTCTACGCACCAAAGTCGAGACAAGGGACAGAAAACCACCAAGAGATTCGAGCATGTGGCGCAACGAGGTACGATGAATGGGTCGAAACTCGCTTCGAGACTCTACAAATGCGTGAATACCAATTTGTTAATGGCAGCATGACAGTCTTGAAATAGCCCATGCCTGAGCCCCTTCACTCTTGAGGATCGAGGATGCTTCTCCGCGAGGCAATATAGACCAAAGCTGCTAGGATTCCTGGTGGCATTCTGCACCAAATCAAATCTGGGATGGTGCAGTTAAGGACATTCCACGCAGAGTTGCCAGGATCGATAACGCCTGTCAGTGGTCGGTATTATTGCGCCCATTGACAGGTTGCCATATTCGAAAGCCTTCCATGAATTGTAACAAATATGGCACCAATAACGGTTTCCCGCACACCCAATGTTTGATTCCAGCGATGAGCAACCAACTGGCGGCCTACCCACTGTGCTAGAGAAGGTCTTTCAAGCTCCTAGTGTCCTGAGTAACACCAGTGCGCACCGGGAGCATCCCCTGATTGTGCGCCGATTCATGCTTTACCGCAGGATTCTCAACACTTGCCCCCTGGCCCTGGGGAGCCTCGCAGTCAGTTGCAACCCATGATTGAGCGATCAAAAAATGCTCCTAGTATTTCAAATCATGAATGAATCGCACGGCGGTGACTAAAGGAGTAAAAGTTACCTTGCTTCCACTGGCATTGCAGAACCTGTTGAGTGCCGCCGAGGACGATCTCGAATTCATATAACTAAAGAGGTACCTGTCACGGATGTTGCGCCATTGAGTACAAATGGTAGCCAGGACGGATAGATGGGCCCTGTACCATAATCGCCCCAAAGAGCAGAAGAAGACTGTGCTACCACTCGCAGTCGTGAACTCATCGTCTGGATGAAACTTAGGCACTCGAGCAGCGCCTGTACTGACGCAGTGCGATAAACCGCGAAATGGCTAGTGCGCCCTAATGGTGTTAGAAGGCCCAAATTTCAGAAGCACGTTCGTGATCTGACCATCGTGACTTTCATTTTGGAGGAGGTTCCATGCCACCTGTCGCTCGATGATTATTTTCGGAGGAGCTAAGGCGCCTAATTAACTTGTTCCTGACTTGCAAGCTCCGAGTTTTGCTGAATTTCCGACTCGGTTACTGTTGCGCCTCCGACAACGCAGGGTGTATTAGCGTATGTAGATAAAGAACGATGTGTTTCCTCGTATGCCTCCGAAGCCGAGCCACCGCATGACCACTTGGATGGGTCACCGGTTGAAGCATGTTCCTGGTAGGGTTTGGGTGGGATGATATGGTCTTACTGCTTGTAGGTTTCTGACCTCGATTGTTCTTGTGGGCGGTGGCAGGCCGAGAATATACGGGGGTTAATCACGTACTAGCACTCATGACCTGGACTCAGATCCAGACTCAGATATGGTGTCAGCGATCATGCAACGCGTAGTACGGGCGAACCTCCACTCACATCTATGCCTGGATCCATGACCTGGATTCAGATCCAGACTCAGACATGATGCCAGCGATCATGCAACGCGTACGGGCGCTATGCCTGGATCCATCCCGGGGTTGTGTGGTTTTTTGTGTTTGTTTTTTCCGATGTGTGTGGGACTACTAGTAGTAGCTAGTAGTTATATGCACATCAAATGCAATGACCCGGGCCTCCCCACTGGACAATCACTGCAACCCACAGGAGCCTTGGCACAATTCGATGTCATCCATGATACGTGTTCCAGCAAGGATATATTAGGGCCGACAAAATGAGACACGAATGGCCCTGGAGTTCAGCAGGAATCTGAGTCAAAGCAAGCACCTACAATGACTATCATAGTTTTCTGTCACTGGCAGTTAATGGGTATTGAATTCAAAATTTACTTCTCTTTAGACAAGTATGTCAAGGTACTATACTCCGACTTCAAGTCGACCTCGAAGTGAACATCTGTACCTCGGCCATTATCCTCTAGAGACCCACCCATCCTGTGAGACGTTATCCTGGCATAGTGGTACCGGTGTCACCTCGGGTCACAATGCTGATTCACGGCTGGGCAGCAGAGGGGGTGCGTAAAGTCGTACTTGTCTTTGCTAAGACCGTGACGTTGAGGGTTTGTTTATGATACACAGGGTTGTAACCCTTACTTTCAGAGCTACATCAGTATAGCGTAGCCCTGCCACTCAGACTGAGTTTCATGATGCCAACAAGGATTATGGTATGACAACACTAGGGGATACTACGTTGGATCATAACTTCGTAATGCCCTACCTTTCGTATTTCGAATACCTCTCACTTGTCGACCACCATATGGACCACCCATTGGACGCAGAGTAGGCTTCAATGTATACTTTTGTGACTATCAAAAAAAGTGAATAAGTTGGGGCTTCTGACGACATAATGAGATCGTGAAAACTCATGGCCACATGAAGTACATACATCCTGTCTCTATAAATCCATTTTTTTCCGATGGGAAATGTTGAGGGAGTGAATCAGGAATTCCACAAGTCTCTTGAGGAGGGGTTGCATGGTTTGAATCACCGCGTCGCGGCACGTCGGCAGCTGCATGGACGCGACCGATGTACTTAACAGCTCTTAGAGAATGACACGCACCTTACAATATTGCCGGCAAACTCTGGTCAGCGAGATCAATCGATCAAGGCTCACCTTGAAGTGTGCCAGTGACACGAGGTTTGCCAAACTCCACGCGGGCAGAAGCGTTCTCACACTGATTCTCAGCTTGATGGTCCAGAACATGGGATGCACCGCCGGCCATTCGTCCACATCTCATCCCGCCGTATCCAGCCGCCCCGTCTCGTCGTCGTTGCGAACGTCACTGACGCGTTTCGTGATGGTGGTCTGAATGGTCCCAAACAAGTGCGTTTGCCGAGCTTGCCGAGCTTGCCGAGGACCCTTTGCCTTTTTGGCCCACAGTCATCCAATCACAGCTCTCAAATGGCCTCATCTCGGCAACTCGGCGAAGTGTGGCGCAGAACCTGCGCCAAGACTCGACACAAGGTCTCCTACTCCAGAATTTTAAAGTCCTGACCCCAAGATTCCAACCTACCTGCCTACCAGCTGTCTGAGAGATAAACCCAGGCAAGTTTTGCACAATACACTCGCGACTCAAAATAGACGAAAGGTGGGGACAATATACTACATGTAAGTATACAGTGTGTTCTCGTGAGTCCTGTGGTGGTCGCACATGGGTGGCACCTTCTAAATCTCCCACACGGATCAAAGCTCTTGTATGGTGAGAAATGGCGGCGTCGGTGTGGGTTCCCGCATGTTTCGCGCTGTGACTCAATGTCTAACCACATGACGCGATGCATCTGATCAGATGGACTGTGACAGTCGCAAGCGCCGGTTCAGAAGGCTTCTACTACCAGCACCATTTCAGGGAGGACTCCCACCCTTTGGAACACTCGAGTTTCTTCTGTCCGTGATCTTTCCTTCTTCGTAAGGATGGAGCTCCTGGACATCCTTCGGCGATCAAATAAACCACTCGTGACCTTCACTATACAATGCTTGAGGTATCCGGCCGAGACGATATACCGAGCTAAAGTGGCTCGCCTACTTCTAAGGTCGTGCTCTTATCTAGCACCTCTTTGTCCTCCCACCGTCCTCCAATCCTTCGATGGAAAAAGCAAAGTCGATCAAGGAGGCCGATACGAGAGCCCTCGAGGACAATGACGTTCCCAAGGCTACCTTCGATAGCTCTAGGAGAGTGGTCTTAGAGAAAACACTCAAGCTCAAGCTTGACATTCGTTTGGGCATCTTGATCATCATCTATATCCTTAACTACGTGCGTTGTCCATTTTCTTCAGACCTGTAGAGCGGGCTCATCGCAGCGACAGATTGACAGAAATAATGTCAGGTGCGCTATTGAAATGCTGCTGTTGATTGATCGTATCTCTGGAGCGTTAAAGCTCCGCATGGCTTCAGGGTTTCCAGCAAGATTTACGCCTCGATGGTACACAATATTCCACGGTATTATCCATTCTTTCTATTGGGTATATTATCATGCAGGTCCCATCGTAAGTACTCGAGTCGCCTAAAAATGCCACATCTTACATTGACCTCCCCAGGAATATGTTCCTGAATTGGATCGGGCGTCCCTCTATTTATATCCCATGCTGCATGGTGATCTGGGGTACAATATCAGCCCTGACAGGTATCACGACCAAGTAGGTGCATTTCCATTCAGCTCACGTCTATCGCTGAATTGGTTGAACAGCTATATTGGAGCCCTACTCTGTCGCTTCTTTATCGGATTTATCGAGGCCGCATTCTTTCCTGGTGCATTGTTTCTGATCTCGAGGTGGTATAAGCGGGATGAAGTAGGACTCCGCACTTCGATCCTTTATTGCGGGAGCCTCATTAGCAACGGCTGGGGGGCGTTGATTGCTTCTGGGATCCTTGCTAGGATGGAAGGTGTGCTCGGACATGCTGCATGGAGGTAGGCACACTATTATATCCGCCAAATAAGTTTTAAAGCGGCTCTTCAGGTGGTTGTTTTATATCGAGGGGGCCATCACAGTATTCGTTGCACTCTGTTCCATCTTCATTCTTCCCGACTTCCCCCATAATACCCGATGGCTAACACCAGAAGAACGCGAACTTGCTATTCTCCGCCTCCAGGAAGATCTCGCGGAAGAATCTCCTGATGACGTCGGCAGTCTCTCTGTCACGCCGCTACAAGGATTGTATATGGCTCTGGTGGATTGGAAAATGTGGTGCCTCACGTTCGCTGCGACAGCGCAAGTAGCTGCACAGTCCTTTTTCCTTTTCTTCCCGACGTTAACTGCCACGATGGGCTTTGACACTACGGTGACTTTGCTGCTGTGCGCACCTCCGTGGATGTTTGCAGCCATCCAGACATTTTTCGTCGCGCGGTAGGCTTTCGTTTACATTCGCACGATTAACTCGCTGACCAAAGGCCCTACGTAGGCACTCGGACCTGAAGAAACGCCGATTCATTTACATTGCCGTGACAGAGTGCATCGGTATCGTGGGGTTCATTATCGCAATGTGCACAATGAACATCGTTGCTCGTTATATCTCCCTGTAAGTCCTGGACCGCTTGCAATCGTTTCGCAGTCCACTAATTCATCTTCGTCTTGATAAGTTTCCTCATGCTTCAGACTTACCTTGGAATTGTGTGCTTCTACACCTGGATGAGCAACACCATTGCTCGGCCCCCGGCCAAACGAGCTGTTTCTCTTGCTTTCATCAACGCGTTTTCGCAACTAGGAAACGTGGGAGGCTCGTAAGTTTGGTCTATTGTCTTCCAGACACTTGCGACAACGATAGCCGCCCTAGATATGCATTCCCGTCCGCCTGGGGTCCAACCTACAGGAAGTCGTGGGGCATCTGCATTGCAATGGCAGTTACACACATTACGTTGTGCTATATATTGCACCGTCATCTCGTCTCGGAGAATGAGAAGTTTGAGATGGCTGAACAGGAAGCTGCCAAGACGGGGCGAAAGGCGTCCAGCTTCCGATATATCATCTAGACGTGTCACTATCAGTGATGTACAGTACTTGTTTCCGTATTTCTAACTAAAAAGGTAGTTATGTTGGAATTACATAGAGGCAACCCCATGCACCTTGAGACTTATCTTAATATTGGTTTCGAGCTCGATCGTTTACTACTTAGCTCGGAGATTGATTGCATCCAAATTGCGTCAGATCTTTATTCCAGTTCATCAGGACTGTGCCTTCATCGGCGGGTCCCGTGATCGCCGGACAATGAGCACAAAGAACCTCCAATTCGCGTGACCAAATAGGATGAATTTTTTTGTGGGTGGGAAATGCAGGCTGCGGTGAGTTTCTCTATACGCTCGCCCGGTACCCACCATCTAACCACATGATGTATTACATTTGGCAAAAGAACTTTGACTATCGCAGGCATCAGCCGGCACTCCCGTTCCTCGTATCACAACGGCCTGCAATATTAGCACCCTTTGAGCAGGACTCTCACCCCTTGGAATGTCTGAGTCTCTTCTGTATGTAGTTTTTCCCATCTTCGTTGGGGCACATCTCCTGAGCATTCCCCGGTAACCCAAAGGACACTCGTGACCATCCTCATGCTCAAGGTGTTCAGTCGGACAGCCGAATTTAAAGTGGCTCGTTATTTGGGGAATTCTCCTTGTCTTCCCCATGTCCTCCAGTGCTTCGGTCAAGAAGGAAGCCTCGATTGTGGAAATCGAGACGAAAGTTCTCGATGACGAAGCTGTTCCCCAACCCACTCTCGATAGCATTAGAAGGGTAGTATTGGAGAGGAGGTTAAAGCGCAAGCTCGACTTTCGTTTGGGCATCTTGATTATCATCTATATCCTCAATTACGTGCGTATCATGAATGTTACCGGGTCCATAGAACAGGCTCATCTCGGTAACAGATTGACAGGACTAATGTCAGGTATGCTAGTAAGATGCTGCATCTATCGGTTATAACTCTCGAGTACCAAAAGTTCTGCGCGACTTCAAGGATTCCAACAGGATTTACGCCTCGATAGTACACAATACTCCACGGTATTGTCCCTACTTTCCGTTGGATATATTATCATGCAGGTCCCATCGTGCGTTGTTATTTCTGAGAATCGTATATTCTACTAACTATCACTTTCCCTCCTCAGGAATATGTTCTTGAATTGGATGGGGCGCCCTTCCCTTTACATCCCATTTTGTATGGTACTCTGGGGCATGATTTCAGCTCTGACAGGTGTCACGACCAAGTATGCGTGTTCTCACACATCCGGTGTTTGTTGCTGATCCTTCCGTTGTAGCTATACTGGGGCACTCCTTTGTCGCTTCTTCATCGGATTCGTGGAGGCCGCATTCTTTCCTGGTGCACTGTTTTTGATCTCGAGGTGGTATAAGCGAGATGAAGTAGGACTCCGCACTTCGATCCTTTATTGCGGGAGCCTCATCAGCAACGGCTGGGGGGCACTGATTGCTTCTGGGATCCTCGCGAGGATGGAAGGTGTCCTCGGACACGCTGC
>JBBPJZ010000892.1:0-12295 GCA_038089015.1 Chalciporus aff. trinitensis
CGGTGATTGGTAAGTCAAGGACCCTCCTCCCTAGTTTCCTGAGAGGTGAGTTGAAAGCAAACGACAGATTTCTATCGTGGCACATACCCGTTCGGTGTCATGATCCGCGACAACATGAATAACTGTGCGCAAGGCTACAGCTGTCCCAACCCAACCATGTACCTCGATCCCTACATCCCCTTCCAGAACCAATTCGTCGACATCGGCGCTGGTGGTCCTTTGCCGTTCACGTTCACCATCACTACGAACGTGAGCTGGTTGGATCTCTCTATTACTAGCGGGTCGATTTCTCCTTCGGCGCCTGAACAACGGGTGTATGTGAGCGTCAAGGACTGGAGTCAAGTTAGTGGCGCCGAGGCTGCGGTCGTGAACTTCAAAGCGATAGCGGCTGGACAGCCCATGCTCAATGTGCCCGTCACGTTCATTGCAAACCACACCGTCCCCGCTAGCAACTTCACTGGTGAGCGTCGATTTTCTCGCGCGTTGATCAATGGAAATGAACCCGTTTGGACAGGGTTCGTCGAGGGAGATGGTGTCATTTCGATCGAGGCTGTGAGTATCTCGGATAATGGGTCAGGGCTGGACTGAATGTGATATCTCCAGGCGCATACGTCGAGCAACACATCGGTCCAGGGAATCACATGGACAGAGCTTCCAGGATACGGCCGCACGCTTTCTGGTATCACGCCGATGCCACGAATGGGGGCCAACGGTACTAACTTTACCGCGGGCACCGGACCATCCGCGTAAGACAATGACACTCTCTGGTATGATACATGGCGTATTGACGGGACCATTGAATAATAGGACGTACGACTTTTACAACTTCAACACGATCGGTCAAGCGGGTAACATTACGATCACGACATACCTAGCGCCATCCTTGAACGCCAACGGTGATGATCGACCACTCGCATATGCTATCCAAGTGGACAACGAGATGCCTCAGACTGAATATTACATCCCATATGCTACACCGGGAACAATGCCGGCAGCTTGGGATGGCATGAGTGGATTCGCGGCGACTAACGTCGTGGCAGTGAACACCAACTTTACGGCCGCGCCGGGTGCTCACACGCTGACGGTGAGTGTGATGTGCTCGAGAGGATCATGTTGGGGTGTCTGACGTGTTCATTATAGATATGGATGGTCGAACCGGCCGTCATCGTTGAGAAGATTGTGATCAGTAAGCGACGACTTTCTTTACTGAAATCTTGAGCAAATGACTGAGAGGACCTTTCCATAGATACTGGAGGACTGCTCCCAAGCTATCTCGGGCCGCCAGAGAGTATCAGGGTGTAAATATCGGTGTAGACTTGCTTACTGGAACGAAAGACTGCCGATAGTCGACATTCTGTTGATTTTGCAACTCGTTGGGCTGGACACTGATTTCATTGAGTGATCCACTCGGAACCTATGGATAATCATGGTCTTCGTTGAAGGAAGGGACGGTAGTTAGTCGTGTTCATATGATCATCCACTCGGGCTCCCCGCTACTTGGTTGTATCATGTGACTCCCTGAGGATCGGAATCTGGACTCCGAGCGATTTGGAGGTCCACGCATACAACGTAACATCTCCGACTGGAGATGCACTGAGTGTCGACAATTGTCCTCCTCGGGTCGCGTTACTGCCTTTTGCGTAGTTCTACGCACCACCAAATCGGACGTGAGGTCTTGACCGTCACGTATGGTTTCTCCGGAAGAAGATGGTTCGAGGTAGATATTAAGCCGTCGAATGATGACTCTGCAGATTCTTCACCCACAACATCAGCAAAGTACTCGTCAAGTAATGACTTCCGATTTACCCAAATTCCATCGAAGGCCAGATGTTGATAAGACAGTCGAATCTATGCCCAGAGGTAAGAGGCCACAAGTCGGACCCAAAAAGTCATGGTCGATGTGTATCCGGTGTTCTCCCTTGATATGTGGATGTCAAGCTAAGTTGGATATCAGTTGTCTTTTGTGGTTTCTCACCTCATCGAGAACCCAGCATATGTTCTCGTCCGAAATAGCATACACGTTTGTCCTTGACTTTCGAAGTTTGTGAAGATAGGAGAGCGTCTGTACAGTTTGATCGAGTCTCCCGGAGAGCCCTGCAAAGACGAAAAGCTCGTACTTGGATTTTGAGGCGTTAGCTTTCCTGAGGAGGAAAGCAACGTACCTGGTGACCCTCGGCTTGTTCTCTCTCTTCGAGTGCCTTGACACATTTCATGAGGTCCGTGGAATCTTGGTCGGGGTCGTGAAAGATAGGTACTCCCTAAGTTATGGGGTCTTTCAGGGCCCAGTACCTATCGTTGAATAACGGACCTGGGTGGAATAATACTCGCAAACGTCCTGGCGCAGGGAGTCCAGGTCGCCCTTGATTATATCTGGGAGGTATCTATTGTTGTATTTATAAGGAGTTCCGAGTCGCCCGAATGAGTACATGCTGAAAATTATGGTGCACTTACAAACTCCGGAGTGGCTTCCACCCACTGGCACCGTCTGGGACTTCTGCTTGACCTAGGATATCATAAAGGCGATTACCCCCTCCGTCAGCACAACATCTCCAAGAACAAATCGGCCAGAGTGTTTCGAGTAGATCCACGGAAAAAGGTTGGTTCAGGATAATTAAAACCCGGTCAACGTTTTTACTGCTGGCATGACCAGGATTCAAAAATGAGGTTTCCCATTCTCTCATGGTGGAGGATGACGAACTCGAAGAGGCCGTGAGGGTGCTGAGACTGATACACCTGGAATTATAGGAGGATGAAAGATAGTGGTATGATCGGTGGTCAGAACCTAGTCATACCGAGGCTCCTGGTTCTGGGATTTGATGAACGATATGATCATGATCGACGTGATGTCACATCCACGAACTCGGATGCCAATTTTAGCTATTTCAGCCCGGAGGATGCAGCGGGGGAAAACGACAGCGCGATATCCTCCTCACTAAGTGCTGTTAGTTCCGAGGGTTGTACAATTACTGGGTTGAGCGGGGGCTCTGTAATAGCCTTGGAATATGATGATGGACGGATGCGATAATCAAACATGGGACTCGGGATATGTGGTCGGCTGGCTGGACGGCGGGGCCGCACCGGAAGGCCAAAAAGCCTGTGATTCAACAGTTTCTCAATCAACCACCGCAGAGGCTACATTTCAGAAGCATAGCGCAGTCCTCCGAAAATGCCATTCCAGCTGGCCCTCCCACTGCGGATTCATGGTTGTGGTTAGCCTGAAATA
Source organism: Chalciporus aff. trinitensis (assembly GCA_038089015.1). NCBI lineage: Eukaryota > Fungi > Basidiomycota > Agaricomycetes > Boletales > Boletaceae > Chalciporus > Chalciporus aff. trinitensis. The sequence goes on from JBBPJZ010000892.1 coordinate 3,224, forward strand.
TTGAGGCGATAGCGTTTGTTTCTCGGGTGGTGAGTCAGAGAGTATGACAGACAGCTGACGAGCCCACGGGGGGCCAGTCTGGCACACTGCCACAACCCATTTTTAACGTGTAGGATGTCGATGTCAGGTCGGTTGACAGAGTCAATATGGATGTATTCTGTATCCTGATTGATCTGCTGCTCGGTGCCCGTGAAATGGACGCTGATTTGAGTTAACGATCAGTACGGCCACAATCTGGCGGTGCAGCTCAGATTGCGGGAGTCACAGGCTCGGCCCGCTGTCAGTCGTTTGTCAGCACACTGTACTGGGTCCCCTTCCGACTGCGATCACTACGAGTTTCGATGATTGTATTTTGTTACGGATAAATTAGTAGATGAAGTGCTTGTGAGAAGCGCAGTGGCACGCGAGCATGAAGCTATCCTAATTTGGTTCAAGTCGGGTACAAGTCGGGTTTGTCGCTATATAACCATCTTATTGATTTCTGTTTCTCACCTTCACTGCCGTTCACCTTCTCTTTCTTCGCTCCGTCCATGTTTGCATCTCTCTCCTCCTTTCTCCCGAGTGCCCTTCAAATATCACAGGGCCCTCAATCTCCCTTGGTTGCATCTCCACCGCTCTCACAAAGTCCACCATCCGTCATTGTCGACCCTGCACCCCCTCGGAAGAAAGAAAGGAAAGATAAGCATGCTAACGAAGTACACACATCATCATCTTCAATCTCTCTCCATCCTCACATCATTTACAGGCATTCATCGTCGTGCGACCACCACCCTCAAAGTCAACCCACCCGCTGAGCCTCCAGGTACAGCTCGTTCCACCCCAGTCACGTCACGACAAACCAGTGCAGGCACTCGACACCTCACCCGACACAGAATTGAGACGTACACACTCAAACAGATCGGAAGCGTCCACTTGCTCCGGTTATACCTCCACCGCTTCCGTATCCTCCTTCGCTTCCACTTCTACGGCTAGTTCAAGTCGCCGCATGATTATCCCTCTCTATAACTTGAACGTTCAACACGTCTTGCCCACAACAATCTTAGATGCCGGTACTGATGCGAAGGTGGCCAAATTCGCCAAACGAGGAATTGAGATTGTGGATCTCGCTTTCTTGGAGCCAATCGAGGTTCGCACTTCCGTACCCCTACATGGCACTCTTTCGGTCCCGGGTAGTGCTAGGACCAGCGTTGACGACAGTACTGGCGAATTTGGTATCCCTCCTCGCTCACAAGCAAGATCTCCCCCTCGTCGTGACACTACCCCTGATCGGCCCATCACAAGCCATTCCACAATGAAATCCACATACGATACCCATGAACCCACTCTCAGTTCAACCCTCGCTCCCCCTGATTCGCCCCAACAGTTATCCGCACAGCCTCAGAAAGGTGCTAAGAAGCTTTTTACGAGAATGTTCAAGAAGAAAGACCCTTCACCTCCATCACAATTCTCCATGGCTGCACCTCCGCCAACCAATCCTGCACCTCCGCAAGCCGCTCTTTTTCGAACTTTAGCACCTACCTCCTCCCGTCATTCGAACGAAGCCTCGGGGTCACATCCGGATGCACCTCATACCAGCGACGTCTTGCCATCCTCACCCCTCACAACCAGCACTACTCCGTCCAGTACCGCAGTCCTCGGCGTGTACCCCACGTTATATCCTCCTACTTTGCACCCCAAAGGTAGACCACTCAAATATGTTTGGGTTGTGAAAAAGTGGCTCAAGGGCATGGACGTCGGCCTGCTAAATGGCATGATGGAAAGGCTTAACGTGAATGGCCGAGACAACCATGCACACGGTGCATCCCATGTTGAAGTCCGTTTCGAGTGGTCGCGTGGGCAGAACAAGGGGAGAGGTCGCAGATTACATCCCGATAGGACGCCAAACAACTCCCATACCCCACGGACTGCCCCTCAAACGCTTAGCCCGGACCCCAACGATCATCGAAGTTCGGTCATCTCGCAAAACAGCAACAGCTCCGATACCGCGACAAGCGTGGGCAGTAGCGCCCAACCACCCGCGGAAGACTCCGAAGACGAGAGTGATCCCGAGGATTCGGAAACGCCGTGGACGTGCGTAGTCATTGTGCAACGCCTAGTATCATCCACGGCTCATCCGGGCGGCGACCGAGAGAGCAGTCTCCGACTCAAAGTAGCCACACTTTCACCCACACCACATCATCCAAAGGTCGTTGGCCTGTTGAAGATGCCATTTCCTCTTCCTGACATCGATGTTGAGCACCTCGCAGTGCGACGTCGTCTTGTCACCGCGCAGGGCATCACCAGGACAACGTCCAACAATGGTGAATTCGTCCTGACCGCGGAGGAAATCAAGGACACTGTTTCGTCAACTGCATTATGGCTGGTTGTTCGCGAAGCATTCGGCGGCGTTGGCCGAGAACGGAAAAAAGGAAAATCATGATTCATCACTCCGCCATTCCGTCTCCGCGGGCAGGGTCTGGGGCCACATCCATATCTCAATGTCATTTCTCATTTACATATATCCAACTTTGCATGGTCCATCTCATTTTACTCATTGCGGCGTTCCCTTTTTGCTGCGATAATCCCTCTTCCGGTGTCTCCATATCACCATATCCCTCACATCATCGACTGGTTCTCTCGTCTCTCGTCTCTCTCCACGCCCATTCCGCGAGATTACGCGTCTTCATTTTTTTTATATAGGATCCCCTGGCAGTTTTTGGCTCTCATTACTCATCCATCTGTAGTTGTAGCTGATTAATGTGCCACCCACACTCACGATTTCCTATCGTTTCATTCCATTCTTCCATCCATCGCCATCTACACGCGCATACGTTTCCATTGATAAGCTTGCTTGCTTGGATATACATAATACGCATGTACAGACGCAACGCATCAAACTTGCAAAAGTGATTTGCAGTGTGATTCCGATCGATATCGTTCGTACCTGGTATAGCACAGTTCAAAGTTCGTCTTCGTCATCACGAGTGTGTCAAACGGCAGGGCGAGTAGAGTTTGCGTTCCATTACTCCGTTCCAGCGCCTGAAGCGTCACCTACAATGCATAGCCACGTCCAATGTGTCACTTAGCCGACATAACGACCCGTTCTTATGAGTCGGTGAATGGCACATAGGGCGCATCAAAACGTTCATACGTGAGTGGTTCACTTTGTAGTATTGACACGGTCCCATTGTGTCTCGTGCCGGTCGGAATTGACCGAGTAGAAATAAGGGGGTTCGGGGGATAATCAGGAGGGATCAGGTAATTGATTCCTTGGGAGCAGTTTTTTGTCGAAGCGACGAGTCGGGCGAGACCATACCATTCTAAAGCGTCCTGGTGATGAGGCCAAGAAGGGATAGCAGGAATTCAACAGTCTGAGCCCGTAGTCTGGGACCAGGAACGCCACTACTCTCAATGCCTGCGGACGCTCCATCTGCAAACCAGTCGTGACGTGACCGCTTGACGTAGGCCATTTGAGAGAAGGTGGGCCAAAAAGGAAAATAAGGGTCCTTTGGCAAGCTCGGCAAGCGCACTTGCTTAGGAGCAGTCCAGGACCGCTTCAGACCACTTTCATGATTCACTGATGGGCGGCCGGTCTACGAGGGCAGCTACAGACGCAAATAAAGAAGCGGCTGGATAAGCGCCCGGTGTGTATAAAAAAGGGCAAAGAGGCTCACGATAACTTGGTTGCTTGAGAGCAACTCATCCCTTCTAGAAAACAGAGAAGCACTCGACGACATGAAACGCCCGTACAAGCGGAGTAAAACAGCACGAAAGTTTGAGACTTAATACTAGACTTGCCATTGAGGCGAGTTATTGACAATCAATTGGAGCGCCACATACGAGATGGCGGGTTCGATGATGATGATGAACTTTATTCTCGATGAGCATGGGGAGGGTGGGAATGGGAGTTGAGGGATGTTGATAAGTATGTCGATATCGATATCAACTAGGATGGTCATGCACGGCGTATACCAGTCGCCGATGCGAGTTTCGTGGGATCCCAGGCGCTATGAACGCCGAACCCTGTCAATCAAGGTTGTGAATCGAAGCAGGAGTGGGCACAGGGGGTGGATCGAGATTGAAGGTGAAAGATGGCGCACGTGAGCATATTGGCAATGGACAACGAGAACGGTATTGTTCGGCAGAAGGCAAGAATCGCGGGAGAAAGGAGCGACGCTTAGGGTATGTGAAGGAACGTTCTGGGTGGAGCGAGGTGAGGACGAACGTATGCACTCGGATTAGCTCACGCTAGGACCTCGGAAAGTAGGGGCCATACATTATAGCTCTTTGGCGACTCATGGATCCGGAGCCGGTACCATTCCTTTCCTTGATGCGACTATCGGCTAAGAGGAGATTTGAGGAATGGTATGAGGAGAGGTGGGTATCGGTTAGCGAGGTGCTCTCGACCGAAGGTCGCTACATACCTCAATCCCTGTCGAAGTTATATATCTTTATACGGCCTGAATATTGCAGAATGGGTTTGGGTGGGACTGGGTCTTTAAGTACGTATATTTTCCCTTATGAAGTGAGCATTGATATTTCCACATGTGGATTAAAGCGACGGCGCGGTCCGGGCGAGCGAAGTGATATCGTCGAAATTAACGTCCCTAGGTTCCAGATTGGTTGAATCTTCGGGCCACAGTCGTTAACCCAGCAGCCGGAAATCTACGTGAACTCTGAAATGGCTAGCAAGCGAGGGAATACTTCGACTGATGACGAAAGCACTTGCAGATGCTGTACGGAAGCTGATGGCCGTCGATATGACGCGAAAGTCCAGTTCATTGACGTGATGTTAGATCGCTCGTAAGAACTCCATGATGGCTTGTCATGTCTAGTTGGACAGAAAAGTAAGTGTATTATGGTATCATGTGAGACAAGGGAATATGCCTTGCCTAGCTTGGTTTAGGAAACAGGGGGCTAGCGCAGAAGTCTGACCATTGGCATAGGCGTGGTAGACGCCTGCGGTTCCGAACGGGTTGGCGTGAAGTCGGAGGACGGGAGATTTATTGTCATTTTGCTTCAATGCTGGGTTTGCCACGTCGCCACGTCAGATATAGAGTTCGAGAGCGAGCGAACAAGCGGGGCCGTACCGTGAAAGCTCGCTAGTAAACACGTCTAGCGTCAACAAGGGCATAGTACCTCGGAACGAGTGAGTCTGCCGGACCGGAAAAGAAAAAGGTAGACATCCAATTCAAGATCCTTCTAGTGAATCTCTGCAGTGACCCAGTGGTTGGAATGGAGTCGAGCTGGCGTGTGCGTGGAGTGTCCATGGTTGCTCGGTTCCGTGCGATCCACGCGTGTCATCGGTTGTCAGAAATTGTTGTTAATAGGTGACTGACTGGAACAGAAATGTTGCTCATCGCCTGGATGGCGAGTAGTGAAGATGTTTGCCTGCAAGTAGACGAGATGATTCAAGTTGTTCGAAATGTATCCTTGTCCGGACATTCCAAGTCTGCGTTTTTGATACCCGTTTTCTTGCCGGCATTTCCATGTCGTGCGCAGCATATTTACCCATCTTTCGGCCGGCGCATAATTCGGCGAGCGAACGAGCAGCGAGCTGACCATCATCACACTCAATGCTGTACTTTTTTTTCTTTGTCTCACTCCTGCCTCCCGTGAAGGATCTCAGATAGATTGCCTCCTTACATATAAGGTTGGACCTGTCAGTTTTCGCGATTTTCCCGGGTTTTCCGCAAGTTTTTCTTTCGCTTCGACAGCTATTGCCGCAACTCGCCTCAACATCTTGGAGACAACAATGGAGGTCTCCAACATCCAACCTTGCTGAAGCCAGAACCGGGTGCTGTCGTGTCCTAGAAGGCGGTGATGATTGGTCGATTGTGCCTCAGGAGGGGCCAGACTATCGTTTTCTCGGACCTTCCTTTCCATAGAACCTGGATGATTCACTCGCCCACGTGCGGAAAGAATGAATGATGATGGCGCTATCCCGTCAAGATCTAGTTTCCGTCAGTGCTGTCCCTTCCTATATCGAGCATTCGATTCAGACTTTTCTTGACTAGCCCGTATAACCATTTCTAAAATAACGCTGCCGAGGTAGGCCATGAAAACAGCGTTGTGTCAGGCTGTACAGGCTTGGGAATACGTATTTCGCCAGCTTTACGACGTCTAGCCCGCTAGCGATGTAGTACCCCTCTCCCTCAGCCCCGCTCCATAAATTGCGTCCCCGCTGGCCGACTACTGAGTCCTTATCGCCCGCCATATTTTCCTGGCACTCTTGTCTCTGCTGAGAAAGTACTCGTCCAAGCCACACTCATAATGTCGCAAGTGCGCGCTCCCCTTCTCTACCAGAGACAATCGACTAAGCCCGTCCTTGTAGCCAATGCACCCCCATTACAATATGCATGCAGAGGAGCCTCCGAGAGTACCACGGCGGACACCCATGGCATGCCAGTTTTGTCGAGGTATGTTTGTTTGTCCTCCCCTTGGATGTAAACTGAATACATTGCTGCCACACATAGGTCGCAAGCTCAAATGCGATGGCGGTCGACCTAGCTGCAGCAATTGCAATCGTCGCGGCTACCCGTGTGTATACGTACCAGTGTACGTCACCACCCTTTTTCTCGGGATATTGGTCCCTTCACCTTCATGTTGGCTCACACTCCGCCAGATCCGCTGAGCAGCCAAAATAGACAATTTCCACTCTCCAAGTCATTCTTGCAGCATCTCTTCGCTTCCGGCTGTGCCCAGGCAAATGGAACTTTCACACGGTTCTGTTTGAATTTTGGGGCCAACTCCCTCTGGAATAGACCGTCAAAAAAAGGTGACCCAGATGGGAAGCCGCGAGAGGGGGTTTGTATCAGATCACATACCTACATCATTTCATAATTGTACTGACAGGACTTCATGGACGCTGTCGAATGTACTTGGACTGTACTAACTATTCTATCTCACTTGATTCATCAAACGCTCGTGTGCAGTGTTCCGTTGGCATCCACGATCACCTCGGATTTTGAAACGCGTATGGGTTTCTAATTGATTGCCGCATGCTGTGATCTCCGAGTATCTGACTTAGAAAGAGCTACTTGGTCTTGGGACTTGAATTCGAATTCAGGGTTTGGGCACTAATGTCAAAGGAGAACTACTGAATTGGGATATACCTGGGAGACCGATCATGTCGTTCCATTCTCATCATCACGGTGGTATTACATATCCTCAATCGCCTTCTTAATTTTGTGGCACTTGAATGCTCGCCTTCAAGTCCGTCCCATGTGACTTCGCATCGATGCAGAACCGAGCTTGCTCATTCCTCAGGCCACAGGATATATGATGGCAGCCACTACTGTTTATGACGACTAAAGGAGCTGACAGAGATCATCAACTCACGTTCCTCGTCTCCCACGTTCATCTCCTTCAGACAGATATATGTACCACCTTCTGAAACAAAAGATAGAAAGAAAGAAAGATCAAGTGAATAAACAAAATGGAAGAAAGATTGGGCCTCTTCGCATCCGCCGACAAGCCACATCCGCATTACCGCGGGATAAGGAAGGAGGGTGTCCGTACGAGTGTTCCGCGAACGTGGTTTCGGACATCCGGCCCTTGGGCGCTCAGAGACATCCTGTATAATAATTAAGCACCCCAACTCTGGAAAAGCAAATAAACTTATCCGTCCGTTCGCTCACAGCCTTTGTGATGTTTTTCCGTGCGGGGGGTGGGTGGGGGTGAAATGGAGTTGAACGTGTGATGCCGCGCGGGCTTCAGGGCATTCAGGTGCACTGATGGCGTTGTGCTCCCGCCTAATGAATTAGTTATGAAGGCACAAGGAGTGCATAGAATGACAGAGAAGTATGCATGGTTAACATGCATAGCGTCACAATCCAGACTTGATATAATTAATAGGATTAATGGGGTTGGTAGGAGATCAAAGGGGGTTCGAACGGCGCCACGCCCTTCTAGCGCAAGAAAGGCACCAATGAGATTGGGCATGCGATAGAGACGGATCAATACAAGGACAGATAATAGATATCATATCCCCGTCAGGAACGTAGGGACTGATTATCACTGTGACACTGTCCTGTCTCTGGTATGGCTGGCGTTGCACTCTTCATCAGTGTTGTGCTGCGAGAGAACGATGATGTTACGATGGTATCGTTCCGCATCGCAATGCTTGAATTCCCAGCTGGGACAGCGCAGCCGCTCACAGATTCTTCAAGCTGTTCGTGCGTCAACCTAGTTTTATCGACGGCTAGGGGCTGCTGTGGAAACTCACGAATTTGGATCCGTCTGATTTTGAACGGACGAACGAAGTCACTGTAATGGTCCTCATCCACTGGCACATGTCTGATGGATAGGAGACAGTAACTCACCGCTTTTGTTATAGCTTGATCATGAGCGCGAGAAGAAGACGATTGTTCGTAAACCATTTAGCAGCATTTAGCCCATTTGATTGATAGTTGCCCCCATCTTCGGAACCTAATGCACAATCAAGGTAGTTCCGCCCCGTGGGACTGAGGCTCTGGCGCGAATTCAACTGTTCAGTATTTACTTACACACATTCTCTTCTTCGACAAGCTACAGTCGACTCTGTCATAACCCATACCGTTCGGGATAGCACCTAGGGTATGGGTTATCACAGAGTATGGGTTGTCAACTGCTTACGGCATCACCGGCTAGCAGTGGGAGAGAACCCAAACCAGTATTTTATGAAGATTTTACCTTGAAAACAGTCATTTCTTGAACACAAATCCCATAAATGAGTGATAAAATTGCTCTCAGTGGCCAAATAAGTTGTGTGATATGTCTCAAGTGCATTCTGATGCCCATCTCAGGATTGATCAATATACATTATGAGGTTTGGACAACGTTAGTGACTCTGTCTACGGCTTTGAATGAAGGTGTGGTACCTTGATTTGGGTTATCATGGCACGTGAAACGGGCAAAAAACGATAATTTGACACCAAAGTTGCTTAATTTGGTAGAAGTTCCACGTTATGTAAGCATATTTATGGGTTATGACAGTCAAAAAATCATATGGGTTATTGGGTATGGGAGAGTTATGGGTTATCCCTGCCAACCAACTCGGGAAACCCAAAATCCTATGTGTTATCACAGAGTATGGGTTATACCCTGTATGGG
>JBBPJZ010000893.1:0-12291 GCA_038089015.1 Chalciporus aff. trinitensis
GCAGGAGCAACGATGTGCCGAGATATTTATGTTCGCGAACGGCGTCCTCCCTACTGGGGACGGCAAGGTGCTGGAGACTCGGACGCGTGGCAGTCGTCGTGCAGAATCCAGACTCTAAGACTAGGCCGACTTCTGTTTTTGGAACACATCTGTAAAAGGAAGCTGTCATACATACGGTAGCAGGACTCGGAAAAGATTCCTGACCCGTGGGTTGCAGGCCTAGGTTTGAGCGGACAGAGAAATGTCCCTGCCCGTCCTCCAAAGAGGTTCAAGCCATTCGCGGCGCGTTCTACAGCGCTGCCTTGCCACACATGCAGCAAGCATCGAGAAGGACTGTTCTTCCATCACACCACCCTATGCCAAACTTCTTCAAAAGCTAGATCGCGTCCGAGAGCTACTCAACAACAGGCCGTTGACGCTTGCGGAGAAAATTCTGTACAGTCACTTAAATGACCCCGAGAAAAGCTTGTCGCGGGGTGGAAAAATCAGAGGCGAAGCATACCTGCAGCTCAGCCCACAGCGTGTAGCAATGCAGGATGCTTCGGCACAGTGAGTCTGAAGTTACTTTGCTCTGTGAGGTACTAAATGTCCAGCAGAATGGCGTTGTAAGTCCTACCCTGTGTCAGCGATCGCCAAGTTTATCTCGAATCCCAGGCTGCAGTTCATGAGTGCTGGCCTATCTCAATGCGCTGTGCCCACAAGCATACATTGTGATCATCTTATCCAGGCTGTTGATGGTGCTGCATCAGACCTCGAGGTTCCTGTTATACTTAATCCACCTAGTTTGACGACTGACGGGTCCGTGCAGCGATCAATCATCTCTAATAGAGAAGTCTTTGACTTTCTTGAAAGCGCGGCTCGGAAGTATGGAATCGAATTTTGGAAGCCCGGTTCAGGTATCATCCATCAGATTGTACTCGAAAATTACGCTGCTCCAGGGATGCTAATGTACACACTTTCATTGTCTCTATTCATTCGGGCCCTTACTGAATATTGGTGGTGACGCAGGTTGGGTACTGGTATGTCATCGGTTAGGAAACCTCGGATGTGCGTGGGGTGACACGAAGTATAGACTCTCACACTCCCAATGCCGGAGGACTTGGTTTATTGGCTATTGGTGTTGGAGGCGCTGACGCCGTGGATGCCATGACTGGCACGCCTTGGGAATTGAAAGCTCCCCAGGTAGTCGGTAAGATTAACTCACACCTCACATCTCCCATCCTCATTAGACCTCATAGGCGTCCATCTTACTGGCAAGCTGAATGGCTGGGCAACCCCCAAGGACCTGATCTTGCATCTAGCGGGAAAGCTCACTGTCCGAGTAAGTCTTAATCGCTACTCAAGAGAACGCTCCTTCATCGGCCTGTAGGGTGGCACGGGTCGTATTCTGGAATACTTTGGCCCCGGAGTCTCCGCTCAATCATGCACAGGTATGCCTTGAACGTTCCCTTATGTTTGCCTTAGAATTCAGAATATCGTAGGTCTGGCTACTGTCGCGAACATGGGTGCTGAGGTTGGCGCAACGACCTCAACGTTCCCTTACACAGAAAATATGCGTGCATATCTGCATGCCACCGGACGCGGCCCTGTAGCCCGTGCTGCTGACAAGGCTGCAGCAAAAGGTTATTTGAGTGCAGACGAGGGCGCTGAATACGATGAAGTGATAGAAGTCGTAGGTGACAATGGTGATGTCGTTCATCTCCTATGGTTCATTTCCCTCGTTCCAGAATCTTTCCGAATTGGAGCCCACGATCAACGGTCCGTTCACCCCAGACTTGGCTACCCCCTTGTCGAAGTTTGGGGCTTTCGTTCACGAAAATGGTTGGAAGGACGAGCTTTCTGCTAGTCTTATTGGTTCCTGCACAAACAGCTCGTATGAGGACATGGTGAGCTTTGTTCAGGAAAGGTGCGATGTGATGGTTTTGTTAACATCATCAAGACCAGGGTTGCAGAAATTGCGAAACAAGCCAAAAGCGCTGGTTTGACTGCCCAAGTACCCTTCCTCTGTACACCTGGTTCTGAACAGATTCGTGCAACCATGGAACGTGATGGCATCACAAACACGTTACAGGATGTTGGCGTCGTTGTTCTTGCAAATGCGTGCGGTCCATGTATTGGCCAAGTACATTCTCATTTCCAGAACTCTAACACAGCTAACTATGCGTCTCAGTGGAAACGGGAAGACTCGAAGGGTGAAGAAAATGGTGTGTAATTTTCAGATAATACTTACACGAATACTCATCTCTCCCAAGCTATCCTTACTTCTTTTAACCGGTCAGTTGTTCCTTGATCTCCTAGAAATATGCTGAAGGGGTCTATACAGTAACTTCAAGTCTCGGAATGACGGAAACCGCTACACCATGAACTTCTTGGCTTCTCCAACGGTTGTTACTGCAATGGCGTTCTCGGGAAAATTGTCGTTTAACCCAATAACTGATACCATCAGCCTACCCGACGGACAGCCATTCAAATTTTCGCCTCCATCTGGACAGGACCTCCCTACCAACGGCTTCACTCCCGGAAACACGGACTATTACCCCGCTCCTATACCAGAACCCCAACCCGAGACTGAGGTCATCATTCGCAAGGATTCCCAACGCCTCGAGCTGCTGGAGCCCTTCTCTAGTCACTTTGGACCACAGAACCCACGGGGACCAGAGCTTCCATCGTTGAAGGTTTTGATGAGAGTGCGAGGAAAATGCACCACTGATCATATCTCGGCCGCTGTAAGTATCAAGCCTAAGAACCGACTCGAACAGTGCAGTTGACTGTTACTACCAGGGCCCATGGCTGAAGTATAAAGGACATCTTACTAACATCTCGGAAAACCTTTGTATGTCACTATGTTACCCACTTCAGACGTTCCATCCCGAACTAACCGCGTTCTTTCAGTGATCACTGCTGTGAATGACGAAGGTGGCGAAATGAATATGGCATTTGACCATGACCATGATGCCTCGCAGACCAAGAGTGACACCATTCCTGCGATCGCCAAACGGTTCAAGTCACGAAATCAGCCGTGGGCCCTGATCGTCGACGAAAACTATGGTGAAGGAAGTGCTCGTGAACACGCAGCACTGCAGCCTCGATTCTATGGTACGTCGTCCCTCCTCTCGGGCTGAGCGGGATTTGAAAAGGATTGCCCGTTCTAGGTTGCGCTGTGATTGTTGCGCGCTCCTTTGCCCGTATCCACGAGACGAACCTGAAGGTAAGATCAGACCGGGGAAGGACTTGGCAGTTTGTTAAAGTATTCTTCTAGAAACAAGGTGTTTTGCCTCTCTGGTTCGTCGATAAAGCAGATTATTCCCGGATCGGCGCTGGCGACGTCGTAGAGACTCTTGGTCTCGCTGATCTCCTCAACGGGAACCAAGACGCAGTTATCAACCTCCGTATCACCAAGTCTGACGGAATAACATTCGAAATCCCCACAAAACACACCATGTCGTCGGACCAGGTCAATTGGTTCAAGGCTGGGTCCGCACTAAACTACATCCGGTCACAAATGGCGTGAATTATCGTTTGATTGCAGTGGATTAGTGGTCTACTAGACTATGTACAATGATGCATTAACGTGTCTATCTATGTAACATTTGTTAGCTCCCGTCCGATGCTGGAAAGTTCTTTCGAGTCCATGGATTGTTGTCCCCGTAACTCAGACAACACAGACCGCGCGAGTTGCACGGCGGAATCAGGCATACCGGCTAATTGTGCAACTTTGAGCCCATGACTATCCCGATTAACGCCAGGCGTAAGGAGGTGAGAGTACGTGAAGAAATTGTCCTGAAGCATCACGTTTGAGCTCATGAGCTCGTGATGGAACAAACTCAACTCACCTCTGTCTCATAAACGTTTGTGCAGAAGAACCCAACCGGTCTGAACACCCCACTGCCATGATGGTCATCTTCATTGTGTGCCAGCAGGTCCGCTAATTCATGAAAATGTGTTGCAAACAATGTGCGACACTGATTATGCACTACAAGATGGTGCACCGTTGCAAATGCAATTGCGAGACCATCCTTGACAGTTGTGCCTCGCCCAACTTCGTCCATGATGACCTATACATCGAGTGGTTGGTCTCGTGACGAATGCTGGATACGCAGGACGTACCAAACTCCTGGGCGTCGCTCGACGAAGAATTTCAGCCGTCTCCAGCATTTCAACCATAAAGGTGCTTCTATCCCGAAAGACATCATCTTTCGCACCGACTCTCGAAAAGAGCTTATCCACGATGCCGATGACTGCATATTCGGCGGGGACGAACGACCCACTTTGTGCAAGGATCGAAATCAAGGCTATCTGTCGCAAAAATGTGGACTTGCCAGCCATGTTTGGCCCAGTGATGATGTGTAACCGTGAGTCGGGCTTAAGCGTGACAGAGTTGGGGGTGAAAGATCGGCCTGAAGATAACAAGCCAAGCTCGACCGTAGGATGACGGCCATGGATCACTTCGTAAGTTGCACTGTGAAGATGTCAGCCGTCGGTGCAAAACTCGGGGGACGCACAGTACTCACTCGTCTTTGATCACGGGACGGACAAATCGAAGTTCGTCTGCGAGGTTAGCGAATCCAAGGGCAATGTCCAATTCGTCCATTATACGGCTATTGTGCCGTAGTTGGCTAGAGAACGTCGTGACCTACGAGAGGACTGAGGACTGAGTAATTAGATAGAATTGAATGATAGCAGACAGACCTCATCTCGGAGTGCGTTGAAGATCTCTTTTTCGGCATTCGACATTGCAAACGTGGTTTCCACTATTTGACCCCCGAGTTGAGACCAGGGCTGAGGGTCATCGATGAAAATGTCGCTGATGCTACGCAAGAAGGGTACGCACCTGAAAAAAGTAACTACTAGTTGACCCAGTCTCCGAGATGTTGATGAACGAAGTGTTTGCCTTGATCGAGACCTGGTCTCTCTTTGCTCTGCCAATGTGAACATGCATCCCTTGGGACGGACTCGTGCGCAGCGTCAGGGAGGGTGCGCCTAAGATAACCATGAATACAATGCAGCTATGAGGATTTATTACTCACCGTACTGAGTCTGGAGTAGGCGCTCCATGTTTTTTCTACGGTCAAGAAGGTCCTGCAAGGTGCTATGTAGCATGGTAAGCCTTTCTGAGAATCTGTACCAGAATACATCAACAATCGTGATTGTCGGAAGCTGACGGCCACCTACTCTGGCCGAATAGTGGACTTGTAAACTCCATAGGTAGTGGTTGAAGCGGCTCTTTGATTTTGGTCATCTACCGGGATCTCACCCTCGGCTGACTCAACATTTTGGACCTCAACGTCTTGTAGTGCCAGGGTAATGCGAGCCGACAAGTTGTCAAGCTTCGCCATTGCTGAAAACAATACTTCCACGCTAGACCATTCTGCATCAGTGAGCCTACCGCGCTCCCTAGTTTCCATTTCTTTCTCCAGCTTAATTCGGTTTTGGATGGTATCCCATAGTTGGATCGTCTGGTTAATAGCCAGGAGATCCCTAGGGTCTCCCTTTCCAGAAAGGAAACGTTGGATAATACGGCAAGCATCCTCAGAGTCCCGTAGGAAACGGACGAGATCATCCCGCAGGTTTGGTCTATCATATAAAAATGCAACCAACGATTGCCGTGCTTCAATGTCTCTTAGTGATGTACTTGGTGAGCCTGGCAAAAAGAGCTGTCGGCGAGCGCAAAAAAGGAACGTAACAAAATACGAACATAATCTACGAGCCAAAGAACGCGTCCCGCTGCTCGTTACTGTCCTCTTGATGACACTGAAGAGACTTCCAGTCGGCCCTCCCTCCCTCGTGCTCTCGCGAATTTCGAGCGCTTTAATGGTATGAGAATCAATTTGCATGCGCTCATCGATGCCTTCCCGACTTGGTGATGAGAGCTGAGGCATGTGTTCCATGAGATTGAGTCGCATATATGTCGTGAGGATATTGATGGCCGTAGACTCTTGAGGAGTGTAAACGGATTGACCGGCCATACCATCGGGAGGCAGCAGAAGTTGATGCGTAACCGAAGGTTCGACATAGGACAAGAAGTTGCCCTCGTCCTCGACAAGCCGTTGAATGGGGTCAAAAGGTTGTTCCTTCACTTTCTCCGCGAGAACAATCTCCCGCGGACTGATGCACGCAAGTTCGTCCTTCAGGCCTTCGAGCGAAATTGTTTTTGTGAAAAATTCACCCGTAGAGACGTCGATCCACGCCAGGCCAACTGGCTGGATGCTGGATTCTCCGCTGTGCGAGTCTGCGCTGATGGCAAGAAGGTAGTTGTTTTCAAAGTGATTCAGAAACGGTTCGTCGATCAGTGTGCCTGGAGTTATGACACGAACGACACGGCGTTCGAATTCGGGTTTCTGACCGGGGGTATAGCGGGGAAACTCTTCGCACATGGCTACGAAACGTTTATGTTGCTGGACCAGGATTTTGAGGTATTTATCCAGATGCAGTATTGGAAAGCCACACATAGCAACGTCCTGCTTATCCCAGACGCGAGATGTGAGCTTGATGCTTAGAAGACGCGCTACTTCATTGGCTTGGTCGAAGTATGACTGGTAACTAGATCGTCAGGTGATGGTGTGCAATATCAATGGTCCATACCTCATAAAATTGGCCTACCCGGGTGAGGAGGGTACAATGAGGAAACCGGGACAGATTTGCCAAGATCTCGGTGGCAAGAGAGTTACGTGGTTGTCTTGGAAAATCAAGTGCGACAGGTGATGGTCCTATTCCTGGGTCTTCAGACGCGACGATTTTGGGTGCACGACCGCGCCTACGGGGCGTCGAGCCTTGGACCAGAGGCATTGTGAGACCAGAAGGTATCATATGTCGAGCCAAATACTTGCCTTGTGACAAAGATTCGTTCGATGTCGTCTGGCGTGGACGACGTTTCCGAACGGGTGCGGTATCTGTGGTGGTCACGTCGAGAGGGGCTAATTGACAGCTTTAGCACAATCCCTGTAGAGTCAGGCTCACTCAAGTGCGTACTGGATGGGACGAGTTCGTTGCATGGATCAGCTTGCACGATGGGTTTCTTGGGAAGTTCGGAGAATGGCTTTTTTGTGATGGTTGCACGACGCGACGCGTTGTGGGTGTGTGACGAGTGGAATGCACGGACGAGGAGGAAGCGACGGGCGCGACATGTTGGGACCCAGGCAAACATGCAAGCTGGGCGTTGGACGAGGGGCTGGTTAGAATTCTCTCTAGGTTTTCATAGGGTTAATCGTAGACTCTACTAACTAACTTACTGTAGTGATCTACTAGTAAGTACTACAGAGCACTTTGGTACTTGATCTTTTTCGCGACGGTGGCGCAGAGTTGCGGAGCTTAAAAAGTTGGGTCTGACAACTTTCCCGTGTTCTTGTTGGTTTTGTTCTGCTCGCGAGTCAAGCAGTTCTCTCTTCTTCAAAAATTCCCTTGTTCGACGACAAAATGTCTTTTGCAGGCAGACGCAGAGGTAACAAGGTCAAGAAGGGTGTACAGTTCACCCTCATGGTCGTTGGTCCGTATCCCATTCAAAACCGAACTGGCACTCCCAAACTCACCCTCTTCAGGTGCCTCTGGAACTGGCCGTACGACTTTTGTGAACACACTCTGCGAGTCCGAAGTCCTTGCCCACAAAGTTTCCGACAATCCTGATACAGCTCACATCGAGGAAGGCATCAAAATCAAGCCTGCCAACGTTGGTAAGACGAAGGCTCTCCTTACTTTCTTTCCTCATCAACCCCTCTTCTTCAGAACTCGAGGAGGATGGCGTTCGCATCGCCCTCACCATCGTTGACACCCCTGGTTTTGGCGACAATATTGACAACGAGTTCGCGTTCGTATCCATACCCTGTTTCCCTCCACTATTTCCTAACTTGCCTCGAAAGCTTCCAAGAAATTGTTGGCTACCTTGAACGTCAGTACGATGACATCCTCGCTGAAGAATCCCGTATCAAGCGTAACCCGCGCTTCCGGGACAACCGAGTACACGCGTTGCTCTACTTTATCCCCCCAACCGGACATTCGTACGTAAGCCCGATTTTTCTCCCGACAACAGTCCAGCTTATTTCCTTAATAGTTTGAGGGAAATGGACATTGAATTGATGCGCCGTTTGTCACCCCGTGTCAACGTTATCCCCGTCATTGGCAAGGCCGACTCTTTGACCCCAAGCGAGCTCCGGGGGTTCAAGAAACGGGTCAGTGTTCCTGGTGAATATTCCGATTCATGACTCAGTGGTGTGCAGATCATGGAGGATATTGAACACTACGACATCCCTGTCTATAACTTCCCTTATGACGTCGAGGAAGATGACGAAGAAACCATTCAGGACAATGGCGAGCTTCGGGTGAGCAACACGACTTCGTCAAGTCTTCGGCAGGTCTGACTCCTAGCAGGCTTTACTTCCATTCGCCATCATTGGATCTGAAGAAGAGATTGAAATTGATGGACAGCCTGTTCGGGCCAGGATATACCCATGGGGTATTGCTGAAGTTGACAACCCGAAACACTCGGATTTCAGCAGACTTCGCAGTGCCCTTTTGAAGCAAGTGTATCTATTACCTTTCTTTATGGGGTACTCATCCAAAAGATAGCTCTCACCTCGGTGATTTGAAGTCGCTTACACACGATGTCTTGTACGAGACTTACCGTACCGAGAAGTTGTCTAGAACGGTCCATGCAGATGCTCCGTATGGATATGCCCTTATTCTTTGCTCTTATTGTGTTGCTGATTGTTTGTCTATTTTAGTGACTCTTCTATTCTCCCCGAAGAACTCGCTACCCAGAGTGTGCGTCTCAAGGAAGAGCAGCTCCGTAGGGAAGAGGAGAAGGTGCGTTGTCTGTGAACCTGGGGTTCATGCGCTGACCTGGCCTGTAGTTGCGCGAGATCGAGCTCAAGGTACAACGGGAGATCAACGAAAAACGTCAAGAACTTTTGGCGAAAGAGGAATCTCTCAGGTGGGTAATGAATACTTGTTGTCTTGCATATCTGATGGTCGATGGGGGACAGAAATTTGGAAAGCCGGCTGGCTGCGCAGGGATCCCAGGGAGAGTTCCGGGACTGATTGTGCAAGGATATTCGACTCTGATCGGCACCGTGTCGACACATATACCCAATGTCTGTCCGTTCGTTACACGTTTGTCTGCCCACTCGTTTCTGGCTGCGTTTACTCTGCCACTCCATCACCGGATAATCCATTGACATTCCTTACGAGTTTACCTGCTTCTCTTGTTGCGCGGTGGTTGTTTCTCCGAGCATAATTGCATCTATATTTTTCTCCTTGAAGTGAGACATGGTAGATTGGTCTATTAGGGATAACTACTACATTAGTGACAGACTTGAATGGTTTTTTCTTTCTTTCTAATCTGGGTGCGAGTAAACATTCAACCTCCGACGATCCTGTCGGGTCGAACGGGTGTGTTGTCCACGCTGGTCTTGTCGTTGTCACCATCGTCCCCGTCGTCCTGTTTACTCTCGTCGTCGCTGTACATAACGTCCACGACGGCTGTTGGTATCTGTGCTGCATGGTCGCCATCCTTATACGGCCCGATCAACATCAACATCGCTTGTCGGCCATCAACTAGCTACCTACCACGTTTGCTAAACTTGGCTTTCGTTTGCTCAAGCCGGTCGCTCTCTCCTGGATACATCCTCCCAAGCCATATCCACCGGTATCAACCCGCAGGTCGTTATTGTCCTTACACCTCAGTCGCCTCAGCCCGACTTGGTTCAGAGATACCCCACGGTCACTGTTCTCGGCATGGCACTAGAGTCGACCTCGAGCTCTCATCAGCAACCTCCCATGCATCGATCGCGACAGTGGTCCGATCACGCGTCCGGACAACCGTTCACTCTTTCCACCTCCCCGCCTCCCCCTTCCGCCTTCGTTCATTCTGCCGCCGCACAACGCCGTCGTTCCTCAGCAGTAAACTTTCCCCCCGCCGCACCCCCTCCCAGCCAGCCGATACCCAATGTCCCTCCCACTTCTACATTTTTCATTGACGACGAAGGTATGCCCGACGACTTCCAGTTTGCAACACGACATAGGTCAAGTACAAGTGCCAGCCAGAATGCCTACAGTCGGCCTTCCGCTTCTGCCAATCTGGCAGCCGTTGCAGCGTTTTCTCATAATCGTCAGCAAGTCCTCACGTCCCCGCCTATGTCTACTTCGAATAGTCCGCAACTACTTTCAAGCACAGTTGCTTACACTACTGTCACAGTCGCTTCCGACCCTGCTTCCAAGAACACGACGCACCCTAGCTATTCAAAGCCGCAAGCGAACACCCAGGATATCATCCCAGATCGTCTATTGCTCTCGCCAAACACACCACATCATCCGCACTCTTCGTCCGAATCGCGACCGTCTTCGCGTCGCGCCTTGACTCGGGCACTTGAACTTGCTCGAGAAGCAGTTCAATTAGACGCGGCGAACGACGATCCCCATGCTGCCGTCATCGCTTATGGCAGGAGTGTCGCCCTTTTAAGCGAGGTCATGGAACGAGTTCGAAGAGGGGAGGACTCTGAAGGTCGCAAAAGGAACGGACGCAGACGCAGCGTCGTCGCTCAGGAAGAGGAAGTCAGGCGGTTAAAATCGATAGTATGTCCTCTGCATGATTTGTTCGAATCACCACTCACTAGAGATTATCTTGCAGCACGACACTTATGCTGACCGGATGAACATTTTAAGTCTCATATACAGCATACCACCCATACCCCATTCCCCTTCCTCAGTGTATGCTCCTTCCTCCTCAACGGATTCGACGCAACCACCGTCACCTACTTCGATGTCTCAGTCTTCGGATTCACACCAGTCATCATCATATGACACCGAGCACACCCAGGACGATCCTCAATTCATCGCTCTGGATGGTGATGAGTTTATTGATGACCAAGATGGACACGAGGGCATTGGTTCTGCGATGTTAAACGCTACACACCTTTCTCGCGAGTTTTCTTCGGGTTCGCTGTCACAGCATCCATATGCAACATCTTCGGACGCGGAATCGTCCCCGACTGGCAAGCAGGCCATCCTAAGTCGTACACCAACCCTCCCGGTCAACCGCATACAACATCAGTCACCAGGCATCGGTAGGCCTAGGGCGGCTTCCGTCCTTCCCCCAGCTGCGCCACCTCCAATATCATCACCCCCGCCGCCACCTCCAGAACCCTTATCCAATCCCGTTCCAGTTCCTTCGACACAAGCTAGTCGGTTCCTGGAAGTCACTCGACCTCGTGGAGGCTCTATTGGACATGCACGGACCGGCTCGGGAACGAGGTTAACGTCTGTCACAGAAGAGGGTGTTCGGGCTGATGGTTTACAGGGAGATGACAACCAGTCTGAAGATGATCTAACAGCTTCTCTACCCCGACGCCCTGACACCCCACGTCTAGCTAAGCGAGATTCACCTCCCCTTCCTCCTCTTCCCTCACCGACCGGCGCTGCTCATCCGTTCCGCACTGCTACGGCACCAACAGCTGCACCAAGACCACCGGGATCCCCGGTCACCACCCAGTTTATCCCTTCTCGTCCTCGAGGGGAGTCTCTGAGCGTGACGGGGGGTCAACCGTTGATCAGTTCT
This sequence comes from Chalciporus aff. trinitensis, assembly GCA_038089015.1. NCBI lineage: Eukaryota > Fungi > Basidiomycota > Agaricomycetes > Boletales > Boletaceae > Chalciporus > Chalciporus aff. trinitensis. The sequence goes on from JBBPJZ010000893.1 coordinate 11,546, forward strand.
TCGATAGCCATGGGTACTATTCACCAGCGTCGGAGCAAAATGTCGGCACCACCCTCCACAACGAGCCCGGTGCCTGTTGAATCAAACCCCCCCTCTTCCTTCTCTCCTACTAAAACCCCCGGCTCCCCGCCAAGCTCGGGTTCGGTTCCAGCCCCTGGGCGCAGTCGCGCCTCTTCGCAACCTGGCCGACGACCGTCTGTCGTTAATGGTCGTATATCACCTTTTGAACCTCAACGTCCTCCTCTGCCGCAGCAGACACTCTCGAATGGACGTATAGCGTCTACCTTGAAAGTGAACCCAGGCATCAGCGTCAATGTACAGATTCAACCACAGCTCGTCATACAGACGGAACTTCTTTCCCCACCCGCTCTGACCCTCGTTCCCCCATCCTCGATGTTCACCAACATTCCCACCACACCAACCTCTCCGCTTCCTCCTGCCCCCCCGACCGATAGCTCAAGAAAACCTTATCACATGATGACGCTGCTTTCCAACACGATGACCTCGAGATCAGGCGGATACATCACGCGGCGCCTCCATGTACCACAAGGTGTTTGGTCTCAAGGAGGCGCCAAGCTCACCAACATCCCAGAGAAAGTTCGCGTTGTGGAAGTGCTTTGCTCTGCCTTGGAGGAAATGCAACAGTCTAGTGTGGAGTCCTTCGGTGCTGGTAGTGTATGCAGCGGGCTTGCGCTTGGAATTGGAAGTGTTGGGCGGAAAGAAGCAGAAGCATGGGTCAGCAAACT
>JBBPJZ010000894.1:0-12290 GCA_038089015.1 Chalciporus aff. trinitensis
AGGGGCCAAAAGACAATGGAATCCTTGTAGGGAATATGTGTTCCCTACAGCACTATGTATTCATATTCGCTGGCATGCTGAGTTGATTAGGGCCATGCCACTGGCATGACCTGACTGCTGTGCAGGGATATGTTTACTCATTTACCTTTCTCTCAGGAACCAATAGCAGTACCCTCTTGTATCGTACGACACACTATTATTCCTCGGTGGTGGTACTCATGAGGCAGTGGAAGGGTCAACCCAGCAGCAAATCAAAGTTAGCCCGGGCGAGGACCTGGACTTGCATGGAAGCGAGTCCAGATCTGAAGTTGAGTAAAAGGTTTTCCAAGACTCCAAGGGTTGATTCCATGGACATGTTGGCCGACATCATATTCATGAGATGGTGTGTCTGTCTGGGTAACCCAAGCATTTCCCAGACCTGATGAGGCATGGCAATGATTTCGGACCCGGAATCTAGAACACAATTAATAGTGACATTAGTCCCCACTACCTTCATATCCAAGCATCAGAGTGGAAGACTGTGATGAGCTACCATGAAGCCCGAGTCATTGGTGATGATCTTGTCCCCAAACTCATGTTGTACCCGTCCAGGGTCACGTCCAGCAAGCTTGTTGACCTGTACACTGTTAGTAGCAGCTATCCTTTTGGTGGTGGTGAGGTCCCTGAACTGTTTCCAGAATTCCAGGGAGACAGCGAAGAGATCCCTGACAGGGACAGGAACACTGGAGTCCAAGACTCGGTTGAGGACCAGCTTGGGTGCTGCATCATCCTCTAGAGGAAAGGAATACCTAAATTGTGATGTAGAAGAAAAGGGGGCGGATGCGTTAGCTATGTTTGGGCAAATAGGAACATTACTATTAGTGTTCCCAGCTCGAAGCTGGGATGGTGGGATAGCACTCCTGGGCAACTGGGGTGACGTCAAACTTGGCCCTTTGGCATTGGGTATTCCTGCAGAGGCTGATGATGAAGCCTGAAGTTCAGGAGAGATGATCTCCAGCTCCTCTGATACCGAGGCCTTTTGAGTCTCAGGTTGGACTGCAGATTTACCTGGAGCAGAGCTAGGCTTCGAGGGTATCACTACCCTGTCAAACCGGACTCGTTTCCCTGCCTTGGAAGCCTTGTCCGACTGAAATGTCGTCCATGCTTGAGCAATATAGGGGTGAAAGTCTGGATCCGTGACATTTCATGATGGGTCCTGGTTAGTCCCACCTACAGAGGTGTGGAACACCACTGGTTCGAAATCCAAGACAGCATTGATTGCTGTTTCCTGATGTAGGCTGTAAGAATGTTAGATGACACAGCAGGAAGATGAGGGGCCTGGTCCCGAGTGAACCCTGAGGATCCAGATCCACCTGGCAGGGCCAAGGATGAAACCCTTGAAGCCCTTTCGGACTCCAACTGCTCCATGCACTCCTTAATGCATTTGAGGCCTGGGATACGAGGGATCCAGGCCTGATCTGGCATGTAGAGACAACCATTGGAACCTCGGACGAGGCAGCCAGCATTGAGGAATTCGGAAACATGAATGCACAACCCAATGTAGTGGCTGTATTCCGCACAGAATGCACAGTCGAAGGATCGGGTTCGGGTGAAAGTCATGTTGAATTCTTGCTTGACTGGTGGGGTTGGAAGTGATGGTGCTGGGGGCTGATAGACAGGAAGGGCTAACAGATGGATTTGACGGTGGACATGAGCAGGTGTTGGCGTTGAGAGATGGTGGACCGAAGTGGAGGGATTAACCAAGGGGACTGGGGTGTGGCACGCTGATCCAGTGAGAAGGAACTTGGTGGCAGTAATGACGTCTGCCATTGGGTAAGGATCATCGGGATGGAGATCTGGTTGAATGATCAACAGCCGATGCCTAATTCTGGACTCAATGTCGGCAGGGAAGCCTGATAAAAATAGCACATCCCATTCCATCTCTGCAAGCTTCCAGGTCTGGATTAGGTGTGCGGCTACCTTGGTGAACTTCCACTGGTAGTCCCCAAGGTCCTCCTGGCTGTGCATAGTCTGGTTTTTGTAGTCTAGAACCAAATATTGAAGATCAGCATGGAAGAAGTGATCCCTATCTTCACAACCCAGATACAGGGCTTTGACAGCAGTGACAAAGGCATCCCAGTCAGCTGGATTCGCCTGTGCCTTGGTCAGGGTTTCCCAGACTTCTGCTTCATCCAGGTCCGCATACTGGAGAGCAGCTTGGATTTTGGCAGCATCACCAAGGGTAGCAGCGGTTCCTAAAAGGTCAATGTCTTTCAAGTAGCGGGAAAGTTGGGCTAGGGTCTTCCTATCAAATTTGGGAGTGTTGGGAGGCCCCTCAAGGGCATCTGAATAGGGTTGTTCATTGTTTGGGCTGGGGGGGTTGGTAGTAGGTTCTGAGTCGGAAGCAACAGGGCTCCCAGAGGTCCTGAATGTGTTGAGAGGGTTGGCACAGTATTATCAAAAAGGAAGGATAGCATGTCCGAAGCAGAATCCGACAGCGTTAAGGGTGAGAGTTCTGATCCCCAGGAACGTCCAGGTGATGGAAGAGGTGATGAGAGCTGGAGATTCTGAGTCCTTGGAGGCGTTGACTGATGAAAAGCTCCAGGGACCAAAAAGGAGGCTAACCTTAGGTCTCCAAGTGATGGTGCCTGCAAATTCATCAAAGGAATAGGGGGGAGAGCAAAGGTTACCGGATCAACGTTATCTGGGATGTCTATTTCTGGACCTGGATCGGGTTGATCTGGGTGGCTGGTAACCAGTGTCAGGAAGTTGGAATCTTCGGAAAGGCTGAGATTCCGAAAGTGGGCAAGAAGATCTTTGAGCTCTTGTCACTGGGAAGTGGGCCTGAGGGTCCTTCCTGTCGACTCTTTGCTACCCCTTGTGGTGGGCTCCAGTTGTAAAGACAATACTAACCTGCAGGGAACAAGTCCAAGGAGATCAGTAGCAAGGGGGTGAAGGGGGCAATATAAATTTGACCCTAAAGGGGTGCAAGAGAAGGCAAAGTTAGAAGGGTGGTCCTCAAGACTTTCTGCAGCTTGTAGGACACAGAAGGAAAAGTCCTAGGTTGAGTCCAGACTGTCTGAGCGTTCCGAAGGGTTGGATTCTTCAAGGGTGGTCAGAGAATTGATTAGAGGAGGTTTGAGACAGAGAAAGGGGTTTCGGATGCTTTGGGAGACTTAGGATTGTGTGTAGAAAGAATGGGAAGGAAGCCAAGATCCTATTCCAGATGTCAAGTACAGCCTTTTATAGCCTGGGTAAACCCAAGACTGTGACAGGACTAAAGATAGAGATAAAGGGATAGTAGGGATAGGTTACAGGACAACTAGAGAGCAGGAAAGGAGACAGAATCAAGTAAGGTACTTACCAACAAGCTGGTAGGACAAGGACAATGGACTGGAGACTTGAATGAATGGCCTTAAGATGAACCCGAATGATTGTAGTCTGAATCCAAGTGCAAATGTCCAAACCTGCACGTTGAGTGATGGAGTCCAAGCATCGAATGGTCCAGACATTGCATAGGGTGGTTCGGGTCGGACATCAGATGAGTCGAGTGGAAAGATGGAAGAGTTGAATGTGAAGGAGGCAATGGGTGGACCATGGACAGGGGCCAAAAGACAATGGAATCCTTGTAGGGAATATGTGTTCCCTACAGCACTATGTATTCATATTCGCTGGCATGCTGAGTTGATTAGGGCCATGCCACTGGCATGACCTGACTGCTGTGCAGGGCTATGTTTACTCATTTACCTTTCTCTCAGGAACCAATAGCAGTACCCTCTTGTATCATATGACACACTATTATTCCTGATTCATATGTAGTATCACAACATGTATATACAGGTCTTTTGTATATTAGACCCTCTGGGCTAGACTGGCTCTCCAGTTTAGTTCACTTGGAGTTTATCTCTTAATCACTTCTGAACTCACTGTTCACTTCTCTCCAGTAAGGTTCTTGTGTGTAGACTTGATTCCCTTAGCAGTTTTGAGTTGTTTCACTTGAACTAAACTACTTTACTTTCATTACCTCTACACCCTCTTGCTTGCAAGAACCTCAATGGTACTTCGACCTGACTGCAAGTATGTCACCTGCAGCGACTCGACGCCCAGAACTGCGCCGCCAGTTCGTCCTCCTGCACGCTTCACTATGACTAGGTCTCACTCCGCCCTTTTATCTATGTACACTTAGTGAATCCCCACCAATCTTCCTCCCTTTGTTCTACCTTATGTTGTGTTACCTATGCACCAGCTGCACCAGATTACCTTTATGTACCAGCAGTTGTGATTCTGCCTGGTAACACTAGGATACCTCTAATACAAGTAACAGGAGAAGAAGAGCTGGTAGCTGCATCCTTACCGCAACAGGAGCTGGACCCAGACAAAGAAAACCTTCAGTTGCTGTGGCCCGCAACCGCCACCCCTTCAACATCAGACAGCAGGCAACCAATGCCTGGGCATGTCTTATTGATGCTGTTGGATCTATCAGACACCGACTACTTCAGGCAGCCTAATGCTGTATCAGAGGCTATATGCCAAATTTTCGCAGCACCCACCACTGCCGCCCCACAGCTCATAGACACTGGTCTAGAGCTCATCCCATCAGACTTCAACCCCAACGACTAGTTGCCAGTTGAACCTGTCAGATGACAATCTCCCGCCTACCTCCTATTGCCAGGATCTCCTCTAACTCCACTTTCCGAGTCACCTTCAGCCTCAGAGAGGGACATCTTCAACCCATCCCACAACAGAGAATCTTCTGACTCATTATGTACCAGTATAGAGCTGCTCATCCCTACATTACCAAACACTCCCCTTCCTTCCCCTCCTCCTATCCCATGCAGACGTTGCTTTCATCCCTACTATACCATAGGCAGATCAGTACCAGGACATCCTATTCCAGACGAGGACCATTATCAGGTAGTACTACGACCCCGAAACCTCTTACAACGTCCCTCTCATCTTTTGTAACTGTATCTCATAATGTCTTTACCTGATTCACTTCTTCAGGCTTTGTCAGCAGCAGGAGCCAGTTCCCGAGGAGAGCTACATGACCTAGGGCAAGAGCTTCATCTTTTCCTAGAAGGACAAGCTGCTGCCTTAGAAGCAGCTCAACAAGAGAGTAGCAATCTCAAACAAGACTTGGCACAAGCTGAGGCTCAAATTCATGCCATTCCTCCAGGGCACATGCCAACCTCTGCTGATATTGCCAACGCCACTGCTGCCACTGTGCACACACATCCCGCTGCACCAAAACTTTCCAAACTCATTGCTGACCCTGGTAACTATGACAGTGCTAAGGGAAAGAAGTTCAAAGAATGGTGGACTCATGTCTTAGTATGGTTAGAAGAAAACCAACTTGTCCTACACAGTGATCACACCATCAAAGTGGTCCTTAACTAATGAAAATGGGAGATGCCAGAGATTTTTCACAAGTCATCTCGAAGCAAATCTTGGCAGGAACCAAAACCTTTACTTGGACAGAAGTTGCCACCCTCATTGTCACTCAATTCTGCTCTTCCAACAAGCAGGAATATCACTAGAAGCAAATCTCTGCTTTGCACCAAGGTTCCATGCATATGAAGACCTTTCTTACTGAATTTGAAACACATCACGTGCTAGACGGTTGGGACAATGCCTGGCACATCAAGCTTCTTGAAAAGAACGCCAATCCCACCCTTGTAAACCATATTATCCTCACAGACAGTAGACAGCTTGTCTACAATGACTTTATTGCAGAGTTGTGAATGCTTGGGGCACATAAGCAACTGCTAACATATATCAAGACTGGGGCAGCACCATGTGTCACTGCACAGGACCCTAATGCCATGGATGTAGACTCTCTCCTGATGGAGCAGGATGAAGATAATGTCAATGCCACACAATCACCCAAGAAGTGTTGGAACTGTCTTGGCACCCACGCTTTGAAAGACTGCAAGGTGCCATCCACCAAATGCACTGACTGCGGCTTCCACCAAGAAAGTCACTGCAGAAACTGTAAGAAGACCAAGGGCAAACGACCTGAAAGGAAGGTCAAAGCCACTACCAAGGGACCAGTCAACTCAGATGAAGAATCTACACCTGCCTCCCCTTCCATTAAAGCTCTAGAAGGAATGAGCTTCAAAGAAATGCGTGCCTGGTGGAAGGATTACAAGAACATCTCGAAGAAGTCGGAAAAATTATTTCCCTTTCACATGATACTGGGTGTGTGAAAGGTTCCAGATATGCTTCTCTCCCTATCAAAGAATGTGATGACAAAATTCCCTGTATTAGTACTGCTATAACCATGTTGGAGGAGTCCCTTAATGGGCTTGGCCCGGACAATACACGGATGCTTAATTTCTCTTTTGTATCCACTCTTCCCTCAATCCCTGAAATTCCGGAGGACACCTATGTCCGCTCAATAAACCCAGAATGAGAAATCCTTCTTCCAATTCAGATCTGTTCCTCAAAAGGAAAATCCTTCATTTCCCTCACTGCTCTTCTTGACTCTGGAGTCAATGCCATCTTCATTGATCAGCAATGGGCTGTGTTGAAGAAGATTCCCCTTATGAACCTCAGACATGCTGTCTCTGTCTACAATGTGGATGGTTCCGAAAACTCTGCTGGTTCCATCACCCACTCTGCCAAACTTTTCTTAGCGTTTCAGGGACACTGAGAGCACGTAAATGCTGAAGTAACCAATCTTGGCAAAAACACCTTCATCCTTGGCTTCTCTTGGCTGAAATGCCACAACCCCAACATCAACTGGTACCATGACACGTTGCCCTGCCATGTGTTCTCTCCTCTGTGATAAACCAAATCTGGACATTGACGATCCAGATCATCAGGAGCAAGATGCTGCTTACATAGCTTACCACGTGATCCACACTGTTGAAGCAATGTCTTCTCCCAAAAAGGAACAGACCATTGAAGAAATGGTCCTGGAGGAATACCACAAATTCCTCAAGGTCTTCTCAAAAGGCGAATCAGAACAGATGCCCATATGTAAATCCTGGGATCACACTATCAAGTTAAAAGACACCTTCAAACTGAAAAAGGAATGTCTCATTCCCCTTTCTGACAATGAACAAGAAGAAGTCTCGAGCTTCATCAATGAACAACTCTGCAAGGGGTATATTGTTCCCTCCAGACGTCACCCATCTTCTTTGTGCTGAAAAAGGATGGATGAAAAAGGATGGTGCAAGACTATCATTACCTAAACGAGCACACCGTAAAGAACAACTACTCCCTTCCCCTGATTAGTCAACTTGTTGATAAACTCAAGGGTGCAAAACTCTTCACCAAGTTGGATCTTCAGTGAGGATACAACAACATCTGCATCAAAGAAGGCAACAAATGGAAAGCCGCCTTTGTTTGCTTTCAAGGTGCCTTCGAACCCAAAGTCATGTTCTTCGACCTCTGTAACTCTCCTGCCACATTCCAAGCTATGATGAACAAGATCTTTGCTGATATGGGTGAGGCAGTGATGGTGTACATCAACGATCTCATGATCTTCACAAAAACGAACAATCAAGCTGAACATGATCGCATCGTCCTTGAGGTGCTCAAATGTCTCAAAGAAAACGACTTGTTCGTCAAACCAGAAAAACGTTCCTTCTGTGTGATGGAAGTCGAATTCCTCGGAATAATAGTAGGAAAGGACGGTATCCACATGGATGACGAAAAGGTCAAGGTTATCCTTGATTGGCTGGTTCCCAAAACAGTAAAGGGCATGCAAAGCTTCCTTGGATTAGCCAACTTCTATCACTGCTTTATCCAGAACTATGTCCAAGTTGTGTGTCCACTCCATGATCTTATCAAAAAAGATCAAACCTTCAATTGGGAACAGAAGTGCCAAATGGCCTTCAAAACTCTCAAAGAACACTTTATCATCGCTCCTATTCTAGCCCTTTCAGATCTAGATTCTCAATTCTATCTCGAAACTGACATTTCCAATTTCGTCACTGATGCTATCCTCTCCTGTTTGAAGGATGACAAATGGCACCCTGTTGCATTTTCCAGCCACGCTATGTCCCCTCAGGAATGCAATTATCCCATCGCGGATAAAGAAATGCTATTGGTGATCCAAGTGTTAGAACAGTGGCGTCATTACTTGGAAGGCACCTGACATCCCTTCAAAATCTGAAATGATCATGCCAACCTCCAATGGTTCATGACTTGTCAAGATCTTAACTGTCAGCAAGCCTGATGGGCCCTTTACCTTTCCTGCTTCAATAAAACCTGGGTTCATAAGCCTGGGAAGTCCATGACCAAAGCAGATGCTCTCTCACACTGAGAAGATCATATGATCAGGATTGAAGATGATAACAAAGACATCTTAGTCATCCCTCAGGAACAGATCAGAACAACCTTTATCCATCCCTCGGGTGATGCCCTCAAGCAACGCACATTCCTTGCCACTTGTAAACTCTCAGAAACAGATGTGCAAGCACTGCAGAAGAAGGGCATTTACGAAAAAAATGGATAGGTTGATGTATGATGAAGAAGATTGCATTTACATGCCAAACGATGCTGAACTTCAAATGGAGATCATACAACAGCACCACGATGTACCTGAAGCCAGTCATCCTGGTTACAAGAAAATGCTGGAGTTGGTGCGCCGTTCCTATACTTGGTTTGGTCTTCCCTCTCTAGTAAAAGATTATGTTGCACACTGCGACATGTGTCAGTGTTTCAAAACTTCCCACATGCCACCTGCTGGCAAACTCCAACCCCTTCCCGTACCTGAAGGCCCTTGGCAACATATTACCACTGACTTCATAACCAATCTTCCTCATTCACATGGCTTTACTGCCATTCTCACAGTTGTTGATCGATTCTCCAAAGAAGTGGAATTCATTCCTTGTACCAAGGAAGAATTCTGCTCTAACTACTGCTCACCTCTTCCTTAACAACATGTGGAAGCACCACGGACTTCCCCTCTCTATCACCTCTGATTGTGGTCCACAGTTCACCACTCAGGTGATGACTGAAATTAACAAGGTGTTGCAGATCGATACAAAACTGAGCACTGCTTTCCATCCTCAAACAGACAGTCAATGTGAGATCATCAACAAGCAGGTGCAAAAGTTCCTTTGAATCTTCTGCTTCAAGAAACAGTTCATGTGGGCAGACTGGCTCCTAGTGGCACAATTCTCCATCAACAACACCCAACACGCCTCCACACGTCATTCCCCGTTCCAGGTCACATGTTCCTATACTCCATGCATGAATGCAACTCCACTTGCTAATTCCCATATGCCAGCCACACAGCAATTCTCCTGTGACATGTCTCACGCACTCCTCGAAACCAAGGCACACCTTGTGCAGGCACAAGATCATATGAAAAAGCAGGCAGACAAACACTGTTCCACTGCCCCTGCTTATGTTACGGTGCCCTCACAAGGCGCGCTACATTTCATGGACTTAGCCATTTCTCTTCGCTTTGCTATCTTATCTAATCTCTTCAGGATTGTATCTTATGATCATATCTGATCACAGACATGTGGTATTCCAGTTCGTTGCCACAGTCACCACCTCACTTCCACACTATCCCCATATGGACTAATTACATTCTCACGTTTCATCTCTGTCTTCATTTGTGCCCTACGCCTTGTGTTGCCAGGCTATGCGCACAGGTTTCACTTCTTTTCATTTCTGCTTCATTTGCGCCTCATGCCCTGTTTCACATTCCTATGCTGCCACCTCCTGTTTCACCAGGCTATGCGCACAGCTCTCTATTTCATATTCGCTATCGACCAATCATAAAAACACCATACATCGTACCATGTACCTTTTCCTCTTATAGTCATAGTAGGGACAAACATGTACAAATAGATGTAGGACTATATAAACCCCAAGGGACTGACTGGGAAACCCCCAGTTTAGTTCACTTGGAGATTTCCTCTTCAACTGCTCTCTGCTCGCCGCTGTAGTGCCTTTGCATCTTCAGCATTTACTCTGCTGGTTCTTGTGTAGACTTGATTCAGCTCTTTGGTTGTTTTGAGTCGTTTCACTTGAACTAAACTCCTTTCAAATCACCTCTATATGAGAACCAGCGCGACTGCCTTCAGCAAGTGCGTCGCTTTTCCTCCAGTGGTACCAGAAGGGCTCATTCTCCGAGCAAGTGTACCTGAACAAGCATGGAGATCCTTGCCTATCTAAATACCCTTACCCTTCGAAGCCATTTGGCGAACCGAACGGGCTCTACGATGCCGCAGTTGCATAAAGGCCAGACGGATCTGTGATCCCCAAGCCCACATCAATAGAGGAAGGAGAACAGTTTTGGCAAGAGCCGGTTGCCTCACCATTTGGTAGGAACCTGACTCACGTGTCGACCAAAAGCGTCCACTCTAGACTTCTATCACCTTGCAGTTGCTTTTTAGTGCAGTCCGAACTTTTTGGGCCTATCTCTTTCGTTCCGGAAAAACACTACGTCGTTCCCCGGAACCCAACTTCAACCTCAATGACCAGGAACTCGTTTCCCTTGGTCAAATTCCCCACAACTCCTTTCTTCAATTACCCGCTGTACCTGGGTACTTACCAACTCCGGCATCCTCTGTGAAGTATACCGGACATCACGTTAACGAGAACGGGAGTTTTAAGGGGATATAGGTTGAGAGATTAGGCAGGTGAAGAAAATAGTCGATATAGAGGACGTACGGCTTTGGAGGAGCCGTGTAAGAAATGGGTGAAGCATATAAAGAAGCCCACCGAGTTCTGACGGAAGATCATAAGAATTAGATCATCAAAACCGTCCAACTCACAATAGGAAACCCTCCCGCTATCTTTAATAGATAACTTCCACTTTTTGAAATAAGTCCAACATGGCCTCCAGCCTACCTCAAGATCTCGCAGCCACTCTCTCAGCCCTAAGTGCAGGAGGAAGAGGAATTGATCCAAACCTTTCCACCCTCGCTGCAGAACTAAGACTTTTCCTTGAAACTCAGGAAGACACTTACAGAGACTTGAGAAAGAAAAATCGAGACTTAGAAGATCATGTGGCTCAACTTGAGGCACAGGTCCTCGCTGGACCAGCTCCCACTGCTGCACCAGGAACTACCCCTTCCATTCCAAAACTATCCAAAGTTGTTGCTGAACCAGGTGACTATGATGGAAAGAAAGGGAAAGTGTTTGAGGAATGGTGGATGCGCGTGAGAGTCTGGAGAAATGAGAATCTCTTGGCACTCCCACGGGACACAGCCATCAAGGCGGTCCTTAGCTGGATGAAAGGCGGAGATGCTGGAGATTTCTCACGGACCCTATGTCAGAAAATGCTTAATGGAACTACCTATAATTGGGCAGAATTTGAGGCGTTGATCGTCGCTCATTTCCGATCCTCAAACGAGCAGGAGTACCATAGAAAGCAAATTGACGGACTGAAACAAGGAAGCATGCGAATGGAGACCTTCCTTACTAAATTTGAAACACACCGCGCTCTCGACGGCTGGGATAACGCTCGTCACATAGAGTTGCTGGAAAAGAACGTCAACCCTGACATCCTTTCTCGGGTGATCATGGAGAAAGGGCGAAAAAACGATTACGATGCCTTTGTCAAATTGCTGAAAGACTTAGGTGAACGTAAGACCCTTCTGGGTTATATTAAGAAAGGCACCGCAGCCCGGGCTTCTTCGCGTGACCCGGATGCTATGGATGTTGATATGGTCGAAATGTCAGATGACGAAGATCTCAACGCCATTTCTAACCAGAAGAAAACAAAATCCACTAAGTGTTTCAATTGCGGTCAGGACGGACACAAACCCATTGACTGTAAGAAACCGAAAGTATGATGCAACGAATGCAAGTACTATGGTGGTACCCACAAGGCTTCTTGTAAGAATAAGGGAAATAGAACGTCTAACGTGCGGGCTGCTGCTACCGAGTGGGAAGAAGATCAGAATCCCTCGGAAGTGAATGAAGCCACCGCCATGAAACACGTTGCTTCAATGTCTCTTGATGAGGCAAGAGCGTGGTTCAAAGACCTTGAAACCCTTGAAAAGAAGAAGTTGGGAAAATAATTCCCCTTTCACACGAATCTGGGTGTGTGAAAGGATCCCTCTCATCTTCGCTATCTATCGAAAATTCGGTAAAACCTAAAAATATCTCTACCTCATGTATTACCTTGCTGACAGAGGCGTCCCTTGATGGGCGTGCCTGGGGCGTTACACCGGGGCTTAATTCCTCTTTCAATCCACTCCCCTCTATTACTGAAATCCCAGAAGATTCCCTTTTGAGGAGTCTAAAACCAAATCGTGAAATTCTTCTTCCTATTAAGATCCGTCCCGAATCTGGCCGATCATTCATACAGCTATCAGCCCTGCTTGACTCAGGAGCAA
>JBBPJZ010000895.1:0-12279 GCA_038089015.1 Chalciporus aff. trinitensis
TGACTGAGCCTGAACAAAGTCTCCCTAGCATACAAATCAAAGTGGAGGAAGTATCTCCATGAATGATGAGTCATGCCTCATCATTGTTTGTTCTGAACCGAAGCCAAGGTGCTTCTGTGAGAGAAGAAAGGGGACGAGAGGAATTAGCTCTCAATATGCTGAATCGACCAGCATATTTATCTGGATGAAGTTTGGATATTCTCCAACACCTGTATGGCACTCAGTGAGGGACAGCCATGATGCATCAGATGGCACGAGATTGTGCAGTAGCGAAAGAGAATGACATGGATAATCGCACAAGGCGAAATGAGTATGACTCGGATGATGATAGTTCCAATGGAGTTGACAGTAGCGATGAAGACACAGCCAGACGGGGTGGTCCTGCTGGAGGTGGTCCACCTGGAGGAAGTGGAGATACTCCACAAAGAACATCTGGACCAGGAGGTGGTGGTTCTCCAAGATGACCTTATGGACAACATCGATCAGGAGGAGAACCTCCAAAAAGAACTCCGGGCAAAGGAGGTGGTCCTCTGGGTAGAGATCCATCAGGTGGTGATACACCAGGAGGGGATCAAGATGATCCGAATTACCTTAGAGGCTATACCCCCAGGAATGGTCAATATATGAACATTATGTTCCAGAGATACGCAGATTGTATTTATGAACAGGTTGGAGAAGCCAAGGATGGTCCACTAGGGACCAAAGTGAAGGCAATGCAATTGCCAAAGCCTGGAAAATATGGGGGCAAAGATAACTTAGAAAAGTTTGATGAGTGGCTCAGTAATTTGCTCACGTATTTCCAGATATTCAAAGTGTCCAGATGGGAATGCGATAAATATTGTGTATTGTACACTGGAATATACTTGGAAGGGCTGGCAGCCCAGTGGTATGAGCAGGAAATAAAATCTCCTGACAGATGGCAACATCATTGGTCATTTGAGGAACTTATTCTCGGATTATTTCAGCGATTCATTCATGAATCATCCACGCAGAATGCAGTGGACAAATATGATTGTACGAAATACATACACGAGAAGGGAATCCTTGCCTTCTATAATGATTTAAGGTGTTGGGGATGCAGGATGATTCAGCCACCCGATGACTATTCATTTAAGAGGAAATTCCTTCAGGGAATACCCTACTCTATTCTCAAGGGTATAGTAGAAGCTCATGGAATCTCTGCCAAGCATTTCACAATTGAAGAGATCCTCGAGGAGGTGAAGCGGATGGAGAATGCACAGAAATCTCTTTCTATGCACTCTAAAAGGAACCAACAAGGTTCTGAAGGCAAGTCCTCCCAAGGGCAAAGCCATAAAAACCCTGAAATAAAGGGGGATAGTAACCTTTCTTGTGGTAGGGACCACAAATTCTTCAAGAAAGGCAATGTGATCTATCGCCGGAAAGTGAGGTTCTCACTGAAGAATATTGGAAACAAGAAAAAGGGTGGAAGTTTTCACCGAGACAAAGAGGTCTCAAAGGGCCAAGAGGCCCAATCTACATCTTGAGAAAAAGGGAAAGCTCCATATCGATGTTATGCCAAATTCTATCCAGGCATATTCTACTACAAATGCACCAAGGAAGGGCATTTTGCACCCCAGTGCTTAGAACCAGATTCACCTGGTAAGAAAGACAATAAGGCAAAGACTCATCTGTTTAGTGCCAATGTTCAAGACAACAAGACTCAGGAAGTACCTGATGAGAATGAAGAAACAGCTAATGAGGCTGACAACACTATAAATAATGAGGCAGAATCTCAGACTGGCAAAGAGATCATTCCAGACATTGAGGATATAGATAATGAACAATTCACATATTACGACAAATTGTCAGATGTTACAGTGCCCTCACAAGACATGCTACGTATCATGGACTTAGCCATTTCCTTTCGCTCTGTTATCTTATCTAATCTCTTCAGGATCTTATCTTATGATCATATCTGATCACAGACATGTGGTATTCTAGTTCGTTGCCACAGTTGACCAACTCACTTCCACTCTATCCCCGTACAGACTAATTATCTTCTCACACTGTCACATGTTGACAAGCTTCTTTTCATTTCTGCTTCATTTGCGCCTTACGCCTTGTTTCACATTCCTGTGCTGCCACCCCCTGTTTCACCCGGCTATGTGCACAGCTTCTTATTTCAAATTCCTTATCATCCAATCATCCAATCACCATACATCATATCATGTACCTTTACCTCTTATAGTCTAAGTAGGGACAAACATGTACAAATAGATGTAGGACTATATAAATCCAAGGAACTAACTGGGCGCTCCCCAGTTTAGTTCACTTGGAGATTTCCTCTTCAACTGCTCTGTGCTCCTGCTGTAGTGACTTCTCACTTTCAGCACTTAACTCCTATCTCAAACCTACTGGTTCTTGTGTAGACTTGATTGAACTTCTGGTTGTTTTGAGTCGTTTCATCAGATGTTGAGGAGGGTGATGAAGCAGTCGCCTATCTATCTTCAGTGTATGAGAATGAGGGAGAATTCTCAGAAGATGATGAATACATCAGTTGCTCAATAATGCATGCAGAAGGACCTTCATCTGCAGAAGAAATGGATTTCGAGAAGAAATCAATAGAGCCAGAAGCTTGACCACAGTACCCGATTAGCAGGTGTCCTAACGGAGAACAACATTGGGCATGGTTATGCCAATATGGAGCAGTGCACATTGGAGACTGCCAAAAATGTGATGAACATGTTGCACATATAATGGAAGGTTTGAATGCAGGCGATACCTGCTTGTTGAATGTGATTTGAACCCCAGAGTGAGCTGCCTGTTGGCAATATGATATGGGTTGGAAAGCCCATATGGATGCTCATATGGCAGAATTCGGTCTGAATCCAGACAAAATCAAGCATGCATTGCGTATGATGGCTGATAGCTACCAAAGCATCACAAGTTCTCACAAGATGATTGCAATATGTTTCCATGACTTGGAGCAGGCATGTAAATGATGCATGGAAGCAGGAAATCCACCTGCATTGAGTAATGTTCTTGAAGCACTGAGACAAGCTACTGAAGGTCTCATAGACCATTTTCTGGTCTCTTCATAGATTCAAGGAACTATTATTATGGTTTGGACACTGTATCATAGCATTGAAATTCTGTTAAACACACCATCAATTGTTCCCAATCTGAACATCAGGCTGTCAGCGATTGATGTGCAGCCAGAACGCACATTTTAGTATACTATGTGTGCAAAAAGTTCTATGGACTTAATAGTCCAGTCCCAACTGAAGATAGCAACAGAACTGAAAGAGTGTATTACGATCAAAATTGTCGTAAACGGGTGTAAGGCATACACTATGATCAATACTGGCAGTACCAGTAATTCTGTCAGTCCAGCATTTGCTCATGTAACACACATGAAAGCATTCTCGTTAGAACAGCAGCTAATGCTGCAATTGGGTTGCATAGGCAGCTACTCCCAAATCTCACATGGAAGTGTGACTAACATTGAAATTGGAAGCAATAAGTACAAAACATATTTCAATGTAGCCAATATTGATCGCTATGACTGTATCTTCGGAATACCATTCCTGTGCCAACATAAGGCAGTTATTGATATCGCCAGTGGAAATATCCTGATTGATGGCAAAACTGTCACATTGACCAAAGAAAAAGTAGCTAATGCTACAAAGTTCCGTGTAAACTCAAAGTCAGTGGAATGACCTCTCCACAATTGACTTCCTAGCCCTGCAAAGCCAATTAAGCTTTGTGAGGGCTATAGGAGGGGGGAGAGGAGTCAGCAAAAGTGAGGTTAGTTTCAAGAATAAAAGACTTGGGTGAAAATCTCACCACTATGAAGTCAGAAAAGCTAACTGAAGAGAATATTCCTCAACTGAGGGAACAGTGGTTCCAAAAGTATAAACATAGAATAGAAGGAATGGTCCTGAAATTACCTCCATTGCAGGAAGTAAATCATGCGATCCCGCTAATTGATGAGAATAAGCAGTATGCCTATCATTTGCCTCATTGCCCAGATGCTCTAAAGCAACAATTGATGAACAAAATCCATCTGTATGAGTCCGCTGGTTGGTGGGTAAGGAAAAAGAAATGACAATACTGTCAAAGATGTGATGCCTTTGCCAGACCAGGATCAGATCCGCATGGATGTCGCCAGAGTGAAATACCACTCAAAAATCAAATTTTTGAATGTGTATGAACAAATCAGGGTGAATCCTGAAGATGCAAAAAAAACTGCATTTGCTACGATCATTGGGACTTTTGTAAGTCTAGTAATGCAGATGGGAGACTGCAATGCGCCGTCGACATTCCAATGTCTGATGACTGTAATGTTTTGCGGGTGGATTGAGCATTTCATGCGCACTGTTACGGTGCCCTCACAAGGTGTGCTACATTCATGGACTTAGCCATTTCCTTTCGCTCTGTTATCTAATCTCTTCAGGATCTTATCTTATGATCATATCTGATCACAGACATGTGGTATTCCAGTTCGTTGCCACAGTCGCCACCTCACTTCCACTTTACCCCCATATGGACTAATTACATTCTCACGATTCATCTCTGTTTCATTTGCGCCCTATGCCTTGTGTCACCAGGCTATGTGCACAGGCTACGCTTCTTTTCATTTCCGTTTCATTTGCGCCTTACGCCTTGTTTCACATTCCTGTGCTGCCACCCCCTGTTTCATCAGGCTATGCGCACAGCTCTCTATTTCATATTTGCTATTGTCCAATCATAAAACCACCATACATTGTACCATGTACCTTTACCTCTTATAGATATAGTAGGGACAAACATGTACAAATAGATGTAGGACTATATAAAACCCAAGGGACTGACTGGGAAACCCCCAGTTTAGTTCACTTGGAGATTTCCTCTTCAACTGCTCTCTGCTCGCCGCTGTAGTGCGTTCGCACCTTCAGCATTTACTCTGCTCTTAAACCTCTGGGTTCTTGTGTAGACTTCATTCAATCATTTGGTTGTTTTGAGTCGTTTCACACACCTTCTTTGACGATCTATTCGTCTATAGTGACACTATTGAAGAACATGAAGAACACATTGGAAAAGTATTCCTAAAACTAGAGGAAAACAACCTCTATCTTGAAAGAGACAAATGCAAGCTATATGCCACAAAAATGGAGTGTCTAGGTCATATCATCAACGACCAAGGCATTCATGCTGACTTGGACAAAATGTCCTGTATCTGAAATTGGAGGACTCTGAAGTCCCTGACTGAGGTTCAATGATTTGTTGGACTTGTTGAATATTTGGCACAGTTCATGCCAGATGTATCGGCATATACAATGCCTCTACCAGGAATACAAAGGAACAGACATCTGTTCGAGTGGAGAGAAATCCACAAAAGATGCTTTCAAATGATCAAACATCTGGCTTGCAAATTTCCAATCCTACGACCCATAGATCCAAACAAAGATGAGTCGATCTGGCTCATTTGCAATGCTTCACTCTATGGTATTGGTGCCGTATATGGACAAGGTCCTGACTGGAGTAACTGTAGACCAGCAGGATTTATGTCCAAAAAGTTGAGCAATACTCAACAAAATTATCAAAACCTTCAAATGAGAGATGCTTGCAATCATTGAGGCGCTCCTGAAATGAGAGAATAAACTCCTTGGTTTCAAATTCAAGATTGTTATCAACCATGAGGCTTTAACATACCTCAAAACACAGCAAAAGCTGTCTGGATGACAAGTCTAATGGACGGACTACCTGGATAGGTTCAATGCAGAGATCATCTACATCAAAGGTTCAGAGAACCGAGTAGCTGATTGTTTATCTCGCTACTACAAGAGAGAAGGAGGTGAAGATGCCTCCGACAAAACGATCGAATGGTCTAATGCAGACATATGTTTGGATCATGAAGGCGACGACCTTCCATGTGATAGATGGCAAGAGCTGAAGTTATCAGTGATGGATGTAACAGAGCCCACATGTCAGAGTAAGTGTCTGAAGGACAAGCAGGAAACCTGCATTGAGGAAGCACAACGAATGACCTCAGCCACAGAAAAGAACACTGAGGAAACTCCGTCTGCAAATGCAGTGGTAGATCCAACTGTGTTCGAATCTGCCAAGGTCTCGAGAGCCTCTCTGATCAATGAGAGCAAAGCGGTAGACTTCCTGGACGCTGTTTGCAAAGGTTATGGTAGTGAACCACTATTTGCAAAAGTATTCGCACAACCAAGTCATCACTCACAGTTCATGATACAAGAGGGTCTTCTCTACACGAATAATAGGGGAGGAGAGGAGGTATTGTGTCTTTCACATGCCAAATATCAAAATGATATGGTTGTTGCCAAGGTGACAGATCAAGCACACAAGGTACTCGGACACTTTGGGTCCCAGAGAACAGTGGATTATATCCGCAGATGGTATTGGTGGCCAA
Organism: Chalciporus aff. trinitensis; assembly: GCA_038089015.1. NCBI lineage: Eukaryota > Fungi > Basidiomycota > Agaricomycetes > Boletales > Boletaceae > Chalciporus > Chalciporus aff. trinitensis. The sequence goes on from JBBPJZ010000895.1 coordinate 6,380, forward strand.
AAATCAGTTGAGAAGTTGACCAATTTTGTTGGACATGTCCAATGTGTCTCACTACGAAGATGGACAACCAACGACCACAAGGGTTATTACATAGTCTACCTGTACCAAAACGACCATGGGGGTCAATTGTGATGGACTTCATGGGACCCTTCCCACCAAGCAAGGGACATGACTATTTATGGGTAGTATTATGCCGTCTAACTTCAATAGTACACCTGGTACTGGTCAAAACAACAATATGAGCCTCGGAGCTTGCTATCAAGTTCATAGAAGCAGTTGTATGACTGCATGGGCTACCAGAGACAATTGTCTCAGACCAAGATGCCAAGTTCACATCAACTTTCTGGCACAAAGTGCACTGAATGCTTGGAGTAAAGCTTCTAATGTCTACTGCATTTCATCCGCAGACTGATGGCGTGTCAGAACAAACCATTTGGAGGGTAGTATAGATACTATGAGCAATGGTCCAACTGGATCAAACAGATTGGGTACTAAGGGTATTGATGGTTGAGTTTGCAATTAACTCTAGCATAAGTAGCTTGACCAGGTTTGCACCCTTTGAACTCAATTACAGATATATGCCCATATTGATGCAACAGACATGAGAAGAAGGATCTTTAGCCCCTCCAGGGGTAAAGATGTTTGTATGTCAAGCATTGGAAAACATGGAGATGGCTCATGATGCCACCATTGAGAGCAGAGTGCTCCAAACTTATCACACAAACAAAAGGCAAAAGGAGGGTATGACCCTCCAAGAAGGAGACTTGATGTACCTATCAACCAAGAACCTTTCAATGCTGAAAGGACGAGCACAAAAGCTCATTCCAAAATACATTGGATCAATGAAGGTCTTATTGAGAAGTACGACAAGCAATACATACACTCTGAAACTTCCAGAAGAGTTGTGTAAGCAACGCATTCACCCAATATTTCACATCGGATTACTGCATAAACACAAGCCAAGCAATGATACACTCTTTCCGAGACATGAAGCACATGTGTTCTACAATGTTGGCAAGTCCAATGAAGAAGAATGGCTAGTAGATGAGATCATTGCCCACCGATGGATTGGAAAGAGGATAGAATTCCTCATTAAATGGAACCTTGGAGGTTCCACATGGGAACCAAGCTCCAATTGTGACGAACTCAAAGCCCTGGATCAATACCTGGAACTCCAAGGTGTACAAAAGATGTGCCTATTGCCCTGCAAGGGGCACAAAAGTACCTGGTGGTTGTCGCTTTTAGTGACTGGATTTGGATGCAAATGTGTCTGATCCAAACAAAATCAAATAACCCAGGTTAAAAAAGAGAAAAACAAAAATAGTAGGTACAAGAATTTAAAAATACCATCAAACAAAATCCGTCTAGTAAAATTAGCATTTCGCTGATCATTTTCCTTTTTCAATTGTTTTACCATTTTTGAAAATTCTCTCTACTTAATACTTTCAATTCACTGCCACTTCTTTCCTTCTTCTTTCACAATCCCATCTATCTTGTTGTGAGTGCAACATGACCCATCATGGCACATCTCATCAATGATCCCCAACCCCTTCTCCCTTTGTTTCTTGATTGTCATTGCCTCAGCGAGGACAATCATCATCATGCGATGATGTGTATTGTGGTCGTGAGGCCTCTCGGTCTCCTTCTAGAATGGGCACAAGTGCCCCAAAATGGTGCAGAGACAGAACCCCGTCGCAAGAATGCAACTCTACCAGACGCCATAGGTGTTGTCATCATTCTCCCACTGGGTGGGTATCTCACCCACAACTCCCTCTCATTTGGCACTGACAAATGTGCCATGTCTGTGACTCATTCGCTATCCACACCACGACTGCTGCTATGATAATGGAACAAGGCTACTCAGATGCAGTACTGGACCTGGCAGACAGTGCTGCCCGAATGAGTAGGCAAGCAATCTACAGCAGCTTGCAAAGTCACATTGACTACCTCGAGCAACAGCTCAACGACGCGCATAACGAGTTGACTCACATGTGCAAACAGCTTGTTGGCGCTTCCACCAGTTGCACCCAATCCATTCCCATGCCAGTCTCAGTTCATGACGAGGCACATCAATTGGAGCAAGCTCATCTAGCTTCATTGGGCTCTCATGACATTGCCATGAATGTCGATCAACCAGGTGCTGGTCCTTCTTCGTAGCCTCTCACCACATTCTATTCTTTGCGGGGGAGGGAGCAGGCAGTTGTACCTGCTTTATCTATCGCTACTATGACATTGCAGGCTGAGCCTGCTTCACACTCTATTCTGCAGGTTCATCCTGCTTCACATACCACTTTGCAGGCAAAGCCTGCTACTTCTAACAAGGGCAAGGAGCAGGAATACCAACCAGATGCTGCAACCCTTGAAGATCACATCTCATCTCTTCTGTATGATGATACTCCAATCATTGTACCTCTGTTTGCTCTCACTGAGCATCCCACACTTGAAACAGTCCAAGGGACTCTATTCTCCAAGTTCACAGGAGATGAGTATCCATACCGTGTTTGCATCCTGGGAGACTCTATGGACCAGGCCAGGGTCCAAAATTTGTTTGTCCGCATATCAGACAGTTTGTATGTGTACCAAGGCAAAATTGCTAATGGTGCCATGCACAGCATTGGCAGGGGATACCTCCTCAAACAAACTCCTGGTGATTCCCTGCCCATGCAATTTGTTTTGATGGTGGTACCATGGGCCCCATCAGGATCTATAACATGGTGGAGGAAATCCACAACTTGTATGCGGCAGCACAGCAAGAGCCAGAAGGCAATGCACCTGCAATCAGACAGGTTCAGGACCTGATGACCTAAAGTGGTTCCGAAACTTGGAGACGAGTAGTCTCATAAAAGTGGCAATGAAGGCATGGAGACCTCCCATGTGGACCTCTGAGAAGTAGAAGAAAAGGAAGGAAGCCAAAAGGGAGGAGGCATGAGTGGCCTGTGATACAGGCATACCATCAGCTCCCCATCCTATTTCTAATACAACACTTCAAGGATGTACCATGTCCAATTCTCATCAGTCACTGGAGCCTGGCTCCTCTTACAGAACGACTGCTGTTGCATCATCCTCTGCCACTTGCAGACCAAATATTGATCCAATACATTCTGCAATGCCGGGAAAAAGTATGCTCTCTCTCGTGGCACTCTGAGCGTCAAAGCATCTGTCAAAACATGGGTCAATTATATTGACAAATACCAAAACAATTCTGGAAAGGAGCGAGGGAAGCTCTAGAGAATCTTTCCTGGGGTCATCGGTCTTCCCATTGACTATGACGATGATGAGAAACTTGAATGGCCCACTCTTCGTCAAGTTCGGGAATTACTTGTACTCGAACACCTTGCACCTGTTGATCAAACTCATATCAACTATATGGTGTGGCAGTGTGGCCTCATATGCTTATTCCTAGTACTGGGACGGTACAATGCATGTCTGCAATGGGGAGGAATCGAGCCTAGCCCTGGTCAAGTACAATTGTGGGCAGGCACTTTCTCCAGTGACATCAGGATGGCAGAGATTGCAGCTTACCTCGCTGCTAATGATATCACAGCTTTCAATGCTGATGATCTATTCTATTGGGCACATTGTGTGGCTCATGAGATCCTCATTCGAATTGATGATAGTGGAGGGGATGAGCACACTCAAACTGTCTATGGTCCCATCTGTACTGAATTGAGGGAAAACACAAACACCCTTATCAGCAGCCATTACCATGAATGATATTCAGAGGAAGCACAACAACTCAGCATGTGTGTGGAGGATATACCTCCAATGGAGCTTGTCCAGCAAGAAAATGAACTGGACTTGCTCCAACGCTTTATGAATGCTGCATTGGCATATGTAAATGACACGTTCCCAGTCAATACTCGTCCGTTGGGTCTGGAGGATAAGCTAATGGAGAATATCTCTCCTTTCAATGAGAATAGTGAAGAACGTTCACACATGTAAGCTCAAGCACTAATATGCAATACCATTTTGGAGATTCAACTCTCCTTTCTTTCATATATTCCGAATTCTCTGGGGGCTAACAACTCCTACTTCTCAATACAATGTGAGACATTACTCTCACTACCCTTTAGACTTTATCTCTACATATGTATTAATTCTTTTCTTGTATATTACTGCACCTACCCTTGGTGCAGAGCCATTGATGGCTCTACTGGGGAGGGTGTAAGGGGCTATGAAGCCCATTTTTAGTATAGTATGAAAATCTTAGATATTGGATTAGTTCTAGTCTGTCTTACTTCTCAGTGCATATGATACTATTATCACATGCATTGCAGATATGTTACTTCTACTTAGTATTGGGCATGCTGCCCACGGATGTCATCATCTAATATATACTCTTTATGTATCATATGGTGAATACCATATGGTCAATATGTTGCCAGGGTGCATTAGGAATAGAAAGAGACTAGAGTTTACCAGCAGGAGCTGTGTGAGAGGTCTTGAACTGTTGGCACATGTCACAATGTGCCACGTAGTCTTTGACCAAAGAAGGAAAACCAAATCACATGTAGGAACAGCATACTAACTCCAGTGTTTTCTTGTACCCAGGGTAACCTGCTTCCAGAACATCATGGTGTTGCTGTATTATCTCTATCTGCAGTTCTGCATCATTTGGCATGTAGATGTGATCTTCATCATCCATCCATCTTCTCAAAGATCCCCTTCTTCTGTAGCGCTTGCACTTCCATTTCTGAGAGCTTACAGGTGGCTAGGAATGTGCATTGTTTGAGAACATCCCCAGAAGGGTGAAGGAAGGTGATGTGAATCTGTTCCTGAGGGATAACCAGAACATCTTTGTTGTCCTTGATTCCAATCATATGATCTTCCCAGCATGAGAGTGTATCTGCTTTGGTCATGGATTTCCCAGGTTTATGAACCCAGGTTTTGTTGAAGCAGAAAAGATATAGGGCCCAGTGTGCCTGTCAATGATTCAGATCCTGACAAGTTGTGAATCACTGGAGGTTTGCATGATCATTCCAGATCTCAAAGGGATGACATGTACCTTCTAGGTAGTGACATCATTGTTCTAGAGCTTGACGTGTTTCGGCATCTCTCCATCCCTTCTGCTTGTCTCAGAGCATTCCTACGACCTCCAAATTGGTCTCTACATGCCTGCAAACGCCTGTGACGTGTTCATGTCATTTGGTTTTGACTTGTCCCCCTGAGTCAGCTTGGGTGGTGGGTGGCGCATTTTGCTTGATTTCATCATCTCCCCACCCTTGCAGCTCATCTCAGAGCATTCCAGTGGTCTCCCAGTGGGTTTCTATGTGTCCGCAAACACTTGCGACACACTTGTTTCGTTGGCGCTCGATTTCATCACCTGGGTTGGCTTGGGTGGTTTGCAGCTCATTTCACTGTGTTTCCTCAATCTCTCCATCACTCTGCTTGTCTCTGAGCGTCCCTAGGTCCTTCCAAATGGTCTCTGCATGTCCGCAAACGCTTGCGACATGCTTGTTTTGTTTGGCCTTGATTTCGCTGCCTGGGTCAACCTGGATGGGTGTTGGCTGGCTCGGGTGAGTCTTGGACTCATTTCTGGGTATGGTGAGTCACTCTGACCCTTTGTCTTCATTGTCAAGCCCTCCCACAGCCTCTACACACCCTTTTGATGCCTCTACCATGCGCACTTCAATTGTTTCAACCTTTTCCTTGATGCCTTTTGCCCACATTCCCTTGACCTCTTTGGTCTCGCTTGCAGCCATTTTGTATTCATTGGGATGGATCCTGGTGTCGTCAGGATCGTCAGGAGGCTCTGGAGCCTTGTCTGGTCACACATCTTCGCAGCTGGGCGCTTTCCAGTGTCTTTTGATGACTTTGGGTAGTTGGTGGGATTCTTTGAGTCCTTGGCCTTGTCTGTACCCCCTATATTAATGTCTGGCTTTTGGGGCCACTTCCAGAAC
>JBBPJZ010000896.1:0-12250 GCA_038089015.1 Chalciporus aff. trinitensis
CGACTGAACTTGCCAATTGATGAGCGGCATTTTCAAAGTCACGGAGCTAGATACCGATAAGCTGGGCAGATAAAGAGGTGAGAGTCTATCATGCCTCCTTATCAAGGTTTTTGATCCGTCTAGAGATGAGTCAACTCCCAAGAGACCGTCTATGACCACTACAACTCACCTTTCAAACCCGAAAAACTGCTCTGCACCAAGATCTGATTGGCCACGCTGGGCAAGCTCTATGGCTGTAATCGAAATCACGTCAAAAATGCCGCTTATGCTATTGCCTGAGACTCACGGTCAGGACCTAAGTCCCCTTCAGACATAGGTGGCATGGGGATATCTGTGAACGCCGTCCTGGTCAGTATCATGGGAAGTTGGTGGAGTTGAGACAAAGGCACCACCATCCTCCAAGACCGAGTCATTGTTTAGCTCCGAAAGCAGGTCTATCAGGTTCAGTAACATCTCTTTCCGTTTTGGCTTGTCGTCATAGTGTTCCGCGCGAGCATCTGCCATTGCTCAATGTTCAGCTGAAGGCTGCGAGGCGGTAGGCATTTCGTTCGGAGTCACTATCGGCTTACCTTTTGTTCCTCTTGAACGAGATCCGGATCCAACCATGCTTTCAAGTTCGTGAGCGAGGAGGATAGAGGATAGAAATGCTCGACCACTGGATGTCGGTCTGAGTCTGAATTGTGCAGCATGTTGGGGCTCGAGCCGAGTAGTGAAATGAGCTAGGCGACGTGCATAGTACGATCCACGCGAGGACCGCGTGGCCGTTGCAGGCTAATTTTCGAGTAGGACAAAGGACAATTAGCGTAAATGGACTCTCGCGTTCAACACCTCGCCAATTCCTTACTACCAGCACCTGTCCTCCATGACCGTAATCTCCCACACGTGGTATGTGGAGCAGTGGAGGCATCTCCACCGTCAGTGAGGCTGCATTCAAGCTCAAATGGACTCGATTGAGTCAAATGGACACAAGACCATGTCAAATTTAACTGAGTAGAACGCGACTATTCACCCAGAAATAGATAGCAAGTAGCACTTTCACAATCATGGGCGATAATGTGACGTCGACTGACACGGTTGGTTCAACTTAGTTCCAATGATTTCATATTCGTCGACTCGGACATTGTCGTGATCGAAACGTTAATCAAAAGTCGGATATTGATATCGTGAGTATGACTCCGATGATTACTGGGTCTTGACCCGTGTATGCCAATGTACTTTAAAGATGTTTTGTCCCGACTATGTTTGAGCATGTGCGGGTTGCGACAGAGACTCGGAGGACAGATCATTGGAGTAGGTGTCAGTGTGAGCTCCAGTGGAGGTGTATTCCTTTGTGGGCTTTACCAGACTAGGGCATGATGCATGGGACTCGACTGCGTGCATTCTCTGCTAGCGAAGACAAGCCAGAGTAAACTAAATGTGTACGTGGTTTTGCTATCATCATGTGGAAAGCCGTTGTCCGAGTTCGAGTGCTGAGCAACGATCGACAAGTATGCCAGGAACGCGCGTGATCTATTGAGAAGTACCATCTTCAGAGGAAACACAAAATAGCGAGCATACGAAACTCACCTACAAGGATATACTCAAACTGAACCCTCGGTATTGCCCTCGGAACCAACGCCTCGAATCTTTCCCGATACTCCTCCGAGAGATAGGGTCCGTCGTAAACCCTTAGGCTCACGATAGCACTCAGCCTATCGCTCATAAACAGGCTATGGGACATGAAATCAAGGAAGTCATCGTTGAAAGTAGGACATCTTTCAAAGGAGAGGACAAGAGATGAGACGCCGCATAATGGTTCCCTGAGGTCGCCCTCGAGGTCCTGGAGGAAGAGTTGGTATGCGAAGAATTCGTCCAAGTCGGAAAGTGAACCGAGGGAGCAATCCTTGAGCGTGATCCTATCAAGAACAAGATAAGCAGCAGCTCGTATGAATGTTGCCACATCTGCACCATGGAGGCCCTCGAATACCAGACTGGATATGCCTTTAAGGGAGGGGGGCGGTTGGAAGAAGGCGTAATCATTGATGAAGTAGATACCTCGGAAGGTGAGGGTGTTACCAGTAAAATTCCAGTGCGAAAGGGCTTTAATCATGGCTTCGATAGAAAGATATTCTGTGGGTAAACAAGATCCAGATGGGGTGAGTGAGATGTAGCCCAGTTTGGGTGCGCTAGCGAGCCATTTCTTGTTAGAACTTCGGGGCTCGAGCAAACGTCCGTAAGTCGAGTGACAAGTTGTTGAGTTTCGGAGCGAAGAAAGGAAGCTGATGTTCTTCGGCAGCGTCTTCGTGGTGCGGACCATCCATATGGAGAGTACGTATTGTATTCACTTCGTGCGAGACGGTTATGGATGAAAGGATGTTGGCCACACCGATGAGCCAGTGGCCAAGGTCGGGAACAGAGGTGTGGTAGAGGAGAAAGAATCGAATGGTTTCCATGTGATATAGATGTTGCGATACGTAGGGCAGCAGCGCAGCGACATCGGACGTTTCGTCAGGATCCTGCACGTTAGTGCAGAGGAAAATGTTTTCACGATGACATTGACGGGCAGGCCCTGCGACCAACATAAATAGTTGGAGACGTCATGGAGAGGGGTAGAACCGACGGCGATAGGATGCGAGTCCAGTATACGGGATGGTACACAAGAAGCTCGCACCAGCGCCTGCAGACCTTGGCTTGTGCAAACGGAAACATGGATGAAGCAGATGGATCGACCACCCAACAGCAAGCCTCAATGGGAGTGATGGAGAGTGGGTCGAAGATTATCATGAGGAGTTAATTCCGAACGTCGTTGAGGGGTTGTACTCCCTCATTGCTACTAGTACATCGGATGACATGGTCACGGTTGACACCAAAAGTTGTCGCCAGACAAATATTGGTTTTGGAAGGGTAACTGTATAGTACCCTTCGCCAGTTTCCTGGGACCTCTAGTTCTTCCGAGGATTCACCCCCTTGAGCTGTGGTGAAAATACTGGAAAATACTACATCCCACTGTCAGACGTTTTCGTCATTCACAGCTTAACGCGACAAGTAGTCCACAAGCACATAAATTGCAAGCCTACTTTTATTGGTACACTTGCGAGCTGCGCTTTAAGACTGCAAGTCTGAGCTATTGACGTCAAGAATTCGTTCATCGCATGAAATGGGACAGGCGACCAAGCATCATTCTCATCATACGCCGTCAGTGAAGGGGACCTATTCAGCTCTGGAACTTGACTCGGAAATCGCATTTCATAAATACACACATTTAACACACAGCAACGACAATCTGGTCCAACCAACTCCCCCATCTAAAGCCTCTATACATACAACGACATGTTCAACTCCGGTAATCCCCATTGATCTGTACATATTCCTACACGTAACCGAACACATCAGCGCCTATCCCTTAGCTCTCAAGCCAACGAAAACAGGTCACTCACATAACTGAAATCACACGTCCAATACTTCGCTCCTTCTTTCCCACCAACCCCCTGCCCACCTAAATCGACCCTAATCTCAAATTCCTCTTCGCCCAACACTTCTTTCGCACGGACTTCGTCGACACCCACCGGTTCGCCGTTTCGGAGAACGACGAGTGGGGTGCGGTTGGAAGAGGTGGGGGAGGGGATGAAGGTGACGCTGACAAGTGTGGGGTCGAGGGGAGTGCTGAGGGGGGTGGAACCAGTGGAGGAGAGGATGCGGCCCCAGCTGGGTGGGGTTGGGTGAGTGAGGGGTATGGAGAGGACAGAAGGAATACTTACTTTGCGTCTTCACCGTAGAGAGCGGTCTTTACGAGGGCTGAGGTACTGATCGTGGAAGCGACACGGTGGGCGTCAGCATAAGAGGCTGCGTTCTAATACAAGGATGTTAGCTTAGTGAGTGACTCGAGAAAACAGATAATACGAAAAGGGGATAATGGTATAGTACAGTAGAATGACAAAATGAAATAAGACGCGTATATGAAGAACGAGAATCGTCCCGACGAAACATGACTATCCACTCAAGAGATTGCTCAAAAGGATGCGAAGACCCACCTCAACGCATACGCCAACGAACTTGGTAGCGCCTTCTCCATCACGGACGACAAGTTTCGCAAGGTCGATGGCAAACGACGTCAAGTGATCTCTGAACTCAACATATGCCTTGGGGTCCTTGGCTTCGTCGATCTCGACAATGTCAGACGCGTTAGCATCGTGACCTGCACCGTTGGCCATGACAATGATGGTATCGTTAGTAGACATATCCCCGTCGACGGAAATGGAGTTGAAGCTCCTCTCGACGGCGTATGCGAGTGCAGTCTGGAGACTCTTCGGAGAGACAGGGGCGTCCGTGAGGATGAGACCGAGGAGAGTAGCGTGGAGACCAGCAGCAGGGGGTGTGCCTGCGGCAGCGGAGGCAGAAGCAGCATAGTGAACGAGACCTGCAGGGGCACTAGGGTCACCCATCTGTGGGTGGATCATCCCAGCACCCTTGTCCATGCCTGCCATACGATAAGTCTTTCCATTGATATCAAATGTGCGAGCCTGGAGTTTGGGGAAGGTATCGGTAGTCATGAACGCCCGTGCGGCAGCTTCATAAGCTGACGGAGTAGGAGCAAGTGAATAGGATGAAGATGCCGAGGATTGCTGAGTGGATATCGCGGAGAGGATCTTGGTAATCGGGAGGTTGACCCCGATCACACCGGTGGACATGACGAGGGTCTCGTTGGACTGATCCGTGGGTTGACGGAGGCCGTGCGATGCAAGAAGGGCATCGCCTGCCTTGACCATTTGCCATGCATCCTCCATCCCTTTCTTACCCGTGACTGCATTGGCACATCCACTGTTCACGACGACTGCACGTGCTCTTCCGCCGGACGTTTGAAGGACCTCGCGTGAGACGACAACGGGCGCTGCACGGAATGCGTTGAGGGTAAAACATGCGGCAGCAGAGGTGGGGTGGGGTGAAGTGGATAGGACGAGTGCGAGGTCTAGTGGTGTCTGCGAGGTTGGCTTTGGTTTTTTGACACCAGCATGGATTCCTGTGAGGAAGTATCCCTTGGGAAGGGTTGAGTCTTGAACTGGAGTATAAAGGTGGTCCTTGGAAGGCGTTGGTTTGATGGTGATCGTCGTCGACGTCGCCGATGTCGATGAAGCACGGGCGACGAAGGGGGTCAACCTCACTAGGTTGAGCTTACGGAGGAACATGACTCGGACTTGATGTGGTCCTCGAACAAAGAAACGAGAAATTTATATTGGGGGAAAATTACAGGATGGATGTTTATGACCATCGCACGGAGCATACAGCAAATATGACTCTAGACATGACGCTGTGAATAGACATGGGTAGACATATCGCAAAGTTGCCGCAAAGGGTGTGAGAGACCCATGTGCAGGATCAGCGGTGCGGGTGTAGCACCGTGCCGAACACGACAAAGACAGGGAATCGAGATATTGATCTTCCATCGCTCCGTTACTCCCAACGACGCAGAAAACAAATCACGACGTAGAAGTGCAGCTCAAAATTTAGCTGCATCGACGGTGTAGGGAAGAAAGAGAAGGTACATTGGGGTCTTTATAGCGTGACATGATGTCACACATGTCATCCGTGACATTGTCACCCTTCACCCCATCCTCCCTGTCCGACTGAAGAACACGATCAACGACGGCCGACTCTCGACATCAAGACACAAAATGGGATCAACAAGGTCAGTATCACATAGAGCATGTCATCGAGCACATCCTACGCACCGAAAACACTGTCCTTTCACATTCCTTGCAATGGATGCAGGACCAGACGGACGGATGTATCCACCCACCCTATCTCATCCACCCCAAATCGCAACATGACGCTCATTTCCATCTCCAGACTGTACGCCAAGGGCCGCGTCCTCGGTCACAAGCGCGCAAAGACCAACTCGCGCCCGAACACTTCTCTTATCCAAATAGAAGGTGTTGCCAACAAGGAGGAGGCTCAATTCTACCTCGGCAAGGTGGGTCCCATATTTACTCCATTCCATTCCTCTCGTGATGAATTCTCGCTTTCACAGCGTGTGGCATACGTCTACAAGGCGAAGCGGGAAATCCAAGGGTCCAAGATTCGCGTCATCTGGGGGTGCGTATCTTGCGCTCCTCCACCTCGAAACCCAGACTCATTCTGTTCTCTGTATCTGCGCATGTAGCCGCGTAACTCGCCCACACGGCAACTCTGGTGTTGTCAAATCAAAATTCACGTCTAACCTCCCACCACGAGCATTCGGTGCACCGGTCCGCATCGTGCGTCTACACCACCGTCCATCCTTTGCTGCAATTCTCACCTATTTTTTTCTTTGCATCAGATGCTCTACCCTTCGGCGATCTAAGTCCCGGGTTCCACTCTATTCCTCTATTACATACGTATATTCGTATCGACACCACAAGACTATGATCATGTCGTATGAGTTGCATGCATATACACATATACAAGCCAAAAAATTGCAAACGCTTCACGACCTGCCAGTTTGTCTCTGAGCTGACGGCATGTTGGGTTGATCGCAAGGCCCTGTATCTGAGTCGTACACGTCGTGGATAGAAGGTAACTTAACGAGGGTGGAGGGGGTATCGGTATTGGAGGAAGAGATCAAGATATCGTCGAGCCGCGCTCATCACACTCTCATACACCGTACCCTCCACCACACTTTTGCCAACCTCGCCTTTATATGCGCTTGCCGAAAGGAATGGAAAGCGGCGTTGGACAACGCTGAAGAGGTGGCCAAAACTACATTTTCCATATGGCCCTACTCACTTAGATGTAGTTCCTCGAGTGTCAGCTCTCGACGATCGGGTTCGTCGCGAAGAGCACAGCGCTCATTGGTAGTGGGCGATATGCAGAAGCATTTGTTGCATCTAATTTCGCAGTTATGGAATGTGATCCGACGGAAAGTAAGCTTCCGTTGCTAGTCAAAGTGTGTACTCTGCTTTTATATCTTCTTTTGCTCGTGGTACCATGCATCCTTTCTGATTCACCCATGGTGATGGTTTTGTTTCATGTATCATGGCACAAGAATATCAGGGGTTCTTTTTTATGTACGAAGTAACTTGTATAGACACCGTCCACACTGATCACCCCATGACACAAGAGGAGGGATGCACATAACATTTCGCAGCAGGCCTGTCGATGCGCTAGCACGGGAAGAGCCATCCTTGGAGTTGGCTTGTTATTTTCTTGCGAGCGAACAGGGGCCCTTTTTGTGTCCCTCGCATTCAGGGGGAGCCTAGAGTCTTTACTCTCATTGATATCCGGTATCCTTAGGTTGAAGAGTGGCTGCTGAGCGCTGACGTGTTAGTCACGAGCAAACGGACTCAGTATGCGTTTTGATGGCACCTCCCATGCGGTTCGTAAAGCTTCAAGTTCCACGGCCTCAGACTGCTTTATGGATTCGCCGGATGGCGCATAGCTCAAGACTTGTGGTAAAACCATGGCCAACCACATTTCGTCCGGGATAACAAGCCGAAGCAAATCTACCTTTCGGTGTAATTTGGCATTCGTTGTCTTGTACATCGTTAGGAGGGCATCTGAGGACTGCGAAGCAGTGTGGCTGTGCTATTACTCACCACTACTCTTTGGTACTGTAGTAGCGTACTACTACTATTCGATATCGACCATGGCTCCATCCAACACAAAAGCGAACAAGAAGAAAGAGAAAATATTCCATCCCGACTCTCGAAAAGCCGCCCAGCTCGGCCGCACTCAACTCCGAAAATCCAAACTCGCAGACGCCGCTGTCAAGAGGTCCAAAAAATACGCCGCACAAGGTTTGACGAGTCTCAATCTCGATCGACATCATCATATTGTCTGACCTGTACAATTTTTCATAGCTGACGTATACGGATTCTTCTTCCACGCACTTCCGGAATCGGGCGTCTTCACTTTGGAGGAGCTCCATGCCCTCATCACTGACGTATGGCTAACTCGACATGACGATGAACTTGAGCAGGAGCGCACAGCACGTCGCAAGGGAAGACCAAAAAGCACAAAGGAGACCAAATTGGAAGAGATGAAACTTCGAGAGGCAGAGCTGTACCGGACTGGGATGGGTGAGATATGGAACGCGGTGCCCAGCGTTCGATTGCCGAGTGATGATCGCTTACATTCTGGATTTTCCCAACAGAGGTTCTGGACCTCACCCATGAACCGACCGTCACACTCTTCCGCAAATGGGACCAAAAAGAAATCGCGTATACCCAGCTCCTTCGATTCATTCGGATTTCTAGTACGGATCCTACCGTCGCAGTCGTATCGAAACCTGGGAAACACCACACGATGCGTCAAGGGAATCCATCCCCTTCCGACTCTCTTGATCAGGAGATGAAGGTCGACGAAGATGGGAGCATACTACGCTCGGAGCTGCCGTCGCGTTTTGCGAGTACGATTGCGACTATGGATGGGCCTATATGACACCAGCGCGTGGCACCATGTACGTGGTAATCTCTCACACCACTCAATGACGAAAGTGACACAAGATAGGTGATCCTTCGTATCTTCTACCTACTAGTTGAAACATGCCATGATCATCTTGCATCGACGGGTTGTCACATCTCGGCGCATGCGTTTACGTCTGCCTGAGAAATATTGATCTCCGATGTGACGGTGTCATTCTTGAAAGGACGACATGGAGGATTTCAATGAACAGGATCTCTGCTGTTGCCAATTTCACACTGCGGATCGTAAGCTTGGTCGTTTATTTGCAGTTTGAGCATGTGTGATGGCTGAACGTTACAACGACAACATTCGAGCTCTGGTTATCTTCTAGAGTGTCCGAGGCAGCTATTGACAACATGTAGATGTGCCACCATCAGCGATCAAGTCGGAGTGAGATTGCATGGGACGCAAGTCTATCATTGCATTGGCTGGCTCGATTTGGTAACTGGCTCTGAGTCGGAAGATGGCGATGTGAGTTGCGGAAATTACTCCCATCGCTTGATCTTGGCTTGATCAGACCTCAGGCGATCGTACATTCGAATCTTGAAGAGCCATCACCGGACATCTTGTGGAGCCGTTGGCGGGATTGTTGCCTGACACAATGGCTACAATCTCGTCAACGCCTTCGAGGACTCCCGAACTAGCTCACGTTGAGCTCACGAGGAACAACTGCCAAGAAAATTTCTCACACGTACACTGTGCCATCGTCGATCTGCCAGCAAAATAAATAGCAGATGTAGGTCCATGCATTATTCGACCTTCTCGATGCTCCCGCGTTTGAGCTCTATGTTGCTCAACCTGACACTCTCACTTTCTTGAACCTGGACATATCGCGCAATCGGCCAAATTCCCTCAAGTTTGGCCTGTTCTTATTCCACCTTTTGCCACTATCACCCGTTTTATACTCATTGCACGGGGTACCGCGGAACTTGTATAGTGGATTAGTGATCATCGTCAGTCAGACTTGACTCAATACGACCACTCTTTGCATTTCCCCCTCCCTTTTTACAACCCACATCGATGACAAAGGACTAAAAGAACTCGTGGCGTCATGGGTATGCATCACTGACTGTGAACGTAGATCAAGGATCAGACACGCACCTGAAGGGAGTCTGGCGGTAGTAGCAGTCGTTGAAGGAGTAATAGTCCACGGTTGGGAATAGTGGGATACTTGGGAATGAGCAAGGTCGTAGGCAGGCGGGGACAGAGCCTGTTCCCAGCGAGGGGGTTCATTGATCGAGGCAACCCCTTTGGACAAACAAGGACGAAATCAAATGGAGCGACTATAGGAACAGTAAGAGCTTAGAGAAGGCCAGAGGGCGCCAAGTCGCCCCCGACTGTAATAGCAGTGGTGCATCAAACGCGACAGCTACCTCTCCCGTCACGATCGGCTGGGCGATTTGTGCCGAGTCCCTAGTCCAATAAACTGTGGACGCTTGGGCTTTACTAGGAGTTTGGCCAGAGCGAGTGCAACGACAGAGAAGCCAGAACCGTTGTCGGAAACGCCTCCGACGATAGTAATGACTCGAGGGTATCAGGAAAACTGCAGTGCGAGGCAACTCGTGATAACTGTTTTCTGTGAGACGGAGCCGGAGCTTTCGTGATCGAGTCCGCTGAAGGTTGAAAAATAAGCCTGAGTGCGCTGAGCGGAGTTAGCTACGGTACATCATGATCATATGTCGGTCCACCTGGGTCCCCGATGGCGACTTGAACCAGCCTTCAAAGCTTCAACTTCAACTTCAATCATTGAATCACGCTGCCGGAAACAAATTCAGAGGCATGTCGACGTTCTGTGTGACGATAAAGATATCCGAGTCTCCCCACGACGCTCCGTTCTCACCATCACCATCACCATCCGTCACTCATGAGTGGACTCATATCTTGGCTACTGGAGGCCATTCCTCCCAAGTCCACCTTCAAAGTCGAAGACGTACCTGATCTTACAGGGAAGGTGATCATCGTTACGGGTGCTAGCACAGGTATCGGGAAGGAAACCGCAAGGGTGAGTTCGGACACACCCATCCCACTCGGATTCTGCTCAGCGTACTCTAGGTTCTTCTCGCGCGTGGAGCAAAGGTTTACATCGCTGCTCGTAACCAGGCCCAGTCGGAAGAAACGATTCGTCAGTTGAAGCAAGAAACAGGGAACGAACCCATCTTTTTGAAACTCGATCTCGCGAACTTGAAGGCTGTCAAGGAGGCCGCGCAAGAGTTTTTAAGGTCAGTCTGTCGAGTTGAATCATGATGGTTGATTCCTGAATACGACGTGGAATGGGATCTAGCAACGAAACACAGCTCCACATCCTTTTCAACAATGCGTAAGTCAGTGGGCTTTGAGACGGATGCATGTGCCTCTGAACGGCTTTCGGTAGAGGTGTCATGTTCCCTCCTGTTGAGCAAGTCACCGCAGACGGATACGACCTCCAGTTTGGAACAAATGTCCTTGGTATGTAATTCGCCGTTCTCTAAGGCAAGACTAACACCATTCTAGGACACCACTATTTCACCAAGTTACTCCTTCCGTTGATGATCGCAACCGCAAAGACCACTCAAGATGGCAAAGTCCGTGTCGTCACGACATCTTCATCGGGTCACCTCCTCGGCAGTCTGGACTTTGAGACATTCAAAGACACCCTCAAGAGGCGCAAATGTGGCTCGAATACTTTGTATTGCCAGAGTAAATTTGTGTGTGAACACAGCTCGTTAATCCCCGTGAATCTGGAGCTCTAATCTATTTGTAAGGGCAACGTCGTCTTTGCGACTGAGCTCGCACGGCGATACGGCGATCAAGGGATCGTATCGACTTCTCTCAATCCTGGAAATATCAAGTCAGACCTTCAGCGATACGTGCCTTCGGTTGCTCGCCATGTCATGGTACGTGAAACAGCGCTTGATAATAAACTCAGTTGACACAACGGAACAGAATCACCTCGTGCTTTACGATACTCCGATGGGTGCGTTGACACAACTGTATGCTGGGACTATGTCAGAAGCAGCGGAGCTAAACGGCAAGGTATGTTGATTGCTTGTTCAATCCTTTGGATACCTGCGTCTCTGAGTATTACAAGTATCTCATACCTTGGGCCCGAGTCAGTCCGCCTCGGAAAGAGACCCAAGATCCCGAGCTGGGCGGGAAGCTCTGGGACTGGCTCGAAGAACAAATCAAGGAGATATAACGCTGACATCTCTTAGTGTCCCTGGGTTATAAGTAGTCGCATATGAAACGTGCATTCACAGGATACAAGAAACGCAGTTCGCTCTTCAACCACACAGGATCTACCAATTCTAAGAGACACGGACTTTCGTTCTTGATTCCGGGAGGATGGTCTCCCTGTATTTATGAAACTACCTATTCGCTGTGAAGTATACTCGCAAGTGGGGGCCGGGTTTTGTGTGTTAGTCATACTTTTCGAAGCTGAGCTCCTTCCGGGTCGGTGCGAGCAGTTGTTGAGCAGAGTGGTTTGGATGAGAGAATTCGTGTCAGTAATGTAAGAATTTGCATTGAGCGGTAAGACGAGTGAGAGAATAAGGTATGTAATTCAAGCCAGACAGAATGCATATTGGGCTTCACTACGGGAAGGGGTTCTGCATCATAGCTGGCACGGACGTGACAAGCAGTTTGCTTAATGAAGATCTGTGAGCAGAACAGAACAGCCCAACACCGTCGTGGATATGTGTGTTCATGAATCCCAATATTAGTGCGACTCTTCCGAGTCGGCTGCGTCAGTAAATTTACCGTCTAAATCCGTCTTGATCTGCTTGTCAAATCACTAACTACGTCCAATGTCATCATACATATATAATACTATCCTCGATTCCAAAACATAAGGAACTTG
>JBBPJZ010000897.1:0-12219 GCA_038089015.1 Chalciporus aff. trinitensis
GAAATCCTTGAAACAATCAATGCACATCATGTGCGAGCAGTCTTCTATTTGCAAACCGTCCTCCTCGAGTTGCTCGTCCAAGCATATGCCGCACGTAAACCTTGGTTTCAAGGCATTTTGGACCCAGACATCATCAATCTCAAGGAAGTCATCGATTTCGGAGGCGGAGTCAGAGTCAGAATCGACGAACGGGTTCATGATGGGAGGAGGGGAGGAGTTGGTTGCAAAGATACTGAGCTCACCACCAGATTGCGGTGTTGGACGGTGAGTGACGTGGTAGAGCTGAGATGGAGCAGTATTGATGGGGAGACGTGAACCAGATGCAGGAACGGAGTACGAACCCTCAGGGAGGAGAGTATAGACACCGTCGTGCAAGGGGCTCAGATCGGGAGTATCAGTGGGTTCAGTGGGTTCATCGGGATTGTCAGCAGGAGCGGGAGATGGGTTGTGAGCGAAGATGCTAAATGCGCCGTTGTAATTCCGCTGGGAAGATACGTCTTCGTCGAGCGATTCAAATCCACCAGGTAACTGCATGCCATTGGTAATACGAGAAGGTCGAGGAAGAGAGCAGGAGTTCTTGATAAGCATAGGCCCACCGTTATGCATGGGTCTGATATTAGATACATGAACTCCCTCGCTGGAGTCCTTGCCAGAAACAGGAGATGATTCATTACCGAAGAAGCCGTAGGAGGTACCAGATTGTCGTTTGGATCCGGTGGTGATACTGGGATGTCGAGAAGAATCAGTGACATGACGCACAGAGGATGCGGGTAAGGCATCGACAAACAAACTCGTCGTGCCATGTAACTGTCTTTCGCTGATACTACTGGCCAGACGGGACGGACCGGGGATGGAACGATTGCATGTTCCGAAGGGTTTGGAAGAAGGCAGAGGTGATCGGGAAGGCGCAGGTCCTTGCTTAGATCCAACCCGCTCGTGCTTTACATGATTTTTTAGGCGGGTGACATCCGATCTCAGTTGTTGGTTCTCGAAAGTGAGAGTCTTGTTTTGACCCTCGAGAACCAACAACCGAGCACGTAGGGAAAGCACAACCAAGCTGGACTGAACAAGAAGCTCATCAGGGTCCCCCTCCGGCGTCTTAGCAACGAAGAAGTGGCCCGAAAAGTTCTGATCGGAAGAATCGAAGAATCCTTCGTCGAGTAAGGGAAAGATGTCAGTCAATGTTTGGGAGGTTTGCTGTATTGAAGTGCTGAACGCAATGGCAGTTCCTTCAGGATGAGAGGGGCGTGGGTATGGGTCAAATATGGCAAATACGGGAGTAGCGTGAGTGGGGTAACGAGAATCAATGACAGGGGAAAACTTGAGACATGCAATGACGTCCGGTGGGCGTGTGATGATGATCGCAGCAGATTTTCCAAATCGAAGCATTTTTCTAGAAGAAATCAACACAAGGCTTAGATCGGGAAATATGCGAACGAGATAAAAGGTGGTACACACTCGAGGAGTTGTTGAAATTGTCCTGGATCAGGATGAGCACACTCGACGGACGTGCATTGAAGTGATGTTTCGAACAGGGGAAGGGATCGAATGTCATCGATATCGACAGCTTGATGACTTGGCCAGTCTGCACATGAAGTCGCGATATCCTTCACATAGAGTCAGCAAATCATAGGAGATTATGGTCCCACCAGCTCAGACCAAGCCAACCATAGCACTACTTACCTCGATGACCTTCCCCGTTGCTAGTTCATCCAATACACCTGATAGATCAGCAAAACTCCGTTCCATGCGAAAACCGATTCTCGCGAAGTTGAGCGCTGCCAAGGCACAGAACATGGGTTGGGTTGTGAGCCGGCTTATTCTCGAGAAAGAGACCAGGCAAGGATTTCCGGCCAAAACGGTTTTTGCGACACCCGGTCTGTCATAGCCCTCCCGGATCTGAAAACGGGGTTTGGACATAGTGTGGGTTTCCTGATGGGATCCAGAGCGGTCGCTTGAGGTTTGAGATGAAAAGCGACTCCTTGAAAGACACGGTTTTCAAGTTCCTCGTGGGCTAGGAGGCCTCGTGCATCAGCTTCCTATGCGCGTTGAGTAAGCGTGTACGACTGCTCCCCGACCTACCCGTTCAGGCTTTGGGCTAAACCTGATATTCCAAACACTACTTGGAAATGATCAACACGAATTCAGTATAACATGGAAGTAACGTCTTTCGTTGTGTGGGGATACCCTGGGAAGAGTCACCGCCACGTTGTGTGACAGTGCTGGACTTCAAGTTCCGACTCAAGGTGCCCATTGGTACCCAGCCTCCTTATATAAAGGCGATCCTTCTCCAAAGGCTCGCTCCCCTAACACTCAACTTCAACCCATAATGAATTCCTCTTCCAATCATCTCAACTCTGATCTTCCGATAAAACAAAAGAAGGGTAAACAAAAAGCTAAAGGTCGGTCGTGTATCCCCAGAAATGCAGTTCCCTCATCGGATCTTTGCGATGGCCGTCTAGACACACAAAACATTAGAGATGCATTCTCAACTGGGCCTCCGGAAGTGGCTTCGGGATCTCAGTCGACGAAGCGTCCCTCATCTTCCATGGATGTAGATCAGTCCGTTAACGACGCAGAACACGACGACGAAAGTTACCACTCCGCATTTGGCGGGGATGGCTTTGGGGATGACCGACAGGTGTGTCCTATGTTTGACTTGGGCATCTCGATGAACAGAGTTCTCCAGGATGACGAAATAGACTTGGTGCATTCCATCCAGGGGATGTACCGTGTTCTGGACCTCATTTCGGAGCAAGGCAGTGGCGGTCTCGGTGAGTTTACTGGTCGGAGTGGATAAATCCATGGTTTTGACGGGATTTTCTCCAGTCGATAAGGTCATCATATCGCAGAACTCGCTCGAGGCATTCATTAACTCTGTTTGCCCTGGAGCGTACGCGTCGATGACGAGAGTCAATTTCAAGGCACTGGATGAATTTGCTGTCAAGCCTGTGGGTGTTTATGGTAGCAAGGATGAGATTGTGCGGTTCCTTTTGGGACTCAGTGTCGTTGACAATGACATGTAATCTCTTTAAACTCTTTCGGCTGACTCGATGTGCTGACCCTGTATTCCAACAGTGCCACGCAACTCCTTGTCGATACTGACATGCATGCTCGTATGAAACCGACCCTCCGCTCCGGCCTGTACATTGTGAGATCTCCTGAGCAACCGGACGCGTCGCAGCAGATCTTTCTTGTGTATTGGCCGGAGCTTGGCACGTGGGATGACTCGTCAGCTTCTTCGATCCGTCGTAATCGCGTAACGTTTATGAGGTTCGTCGGCGCATGTTTTTTATGCCTCGGCCTAACATTGCTCAACTTGCTGAAACCATAGGTACCTGACGAAGATGTGCGATCAGGTCATTGCTCTGATATCCCCAGAACACGCGCAAACGATCGTTTGGAACGAAAATGATGAAGGGACCCATAACCCGTTGGACAACGAAAATGACCCGGATGAATATGACCGCATGTACACCTTCGAGGTGGCACAGACCAATGAGCAAGAGGAATCGGTCTCCGTTCGTGAAGGGTTCAAGGTAATTTAATTCTATTTCTTCGTGATGGTGCCAAGGCTGAGGAGGTGCTGAAGGCTGTTTCTGAGCATATCGTTGCTCCCGAAGGACGCTCTGAGGATGGGACCGTGCCTGACCCAGTTAGACCCTTCTTGCTGTTCGGTGAGACAAGCCAGGGATTTATGAGTGTTCGCTATCGAGAGGCAAGGATTCATGTCGAGGAGTTGAAAAATCGTTCATTAACTGCCCTGCAACTCGAATCTTACTTGTGAGTCTTTCTTCAGTGGTGGGGACCCTATCTGATTGAGACGTCCAGGACATCCGATCGCCTTCACCTTGACGAGTGTTTAGACGATGAGACGTTGAAAATATTGGTTCGCTCTGGGTTGGAGAAACGGTTCCCGCAAGAATGTAATCGCTGGAAACGCGACTCCACAGGAATTCAGAACTTCACTAACCAGCGTACAAACCATGATATCAGCAATATTCGGACGAAGCTGCACGGGGAAACTGCGTCTCTCAGACGGTCTCTGCACGAGATGATTGTGGACGAGCTTCAGCGTTTATATCCGTAAGTTTTGATCTCATATCTTTTGTATACCTGCTCACGTGTAGGACTCAGCGGCTTCAACCGAGAATTCTTTGTATATGCCCCTTTGGAAAACGAGGTACCTGTGGAGACACCAGGTGAGCTCTTCGTTGGGGCTCGGTTCGGATGATAACCATGGTGCAGAATCGCTTGCTAAGTTGTTGGAGCAATATCCTGGTGCATTAGACCTAGTCATGCAGCGACTCCGTCCGGAGCTTGAGAGCGCTAAAAAAATTGCCAACAAAGAATTTGGATCAACAAAACGCCGCATCCATCTCTTCAAGGAGCTCGACCGTCACCTTGGGCAGGCAGAGTTGGGTGATCGGGATCGTGCTCACATTCTAAACGTTGTCTTGACCGGAAGGCCTCATCAGGTCATCGAAGCCTTGGACAAAGCACTGAACTCAAGCTCCCGCTCATTCATACGAACCCTATTCAGTCCCATATTTCCCACTGGCACTCGAGCGGATATCGAGTTGTTAGTTCGCAATACCCTTCTTGCGGTGGATCGGATTCCTGACAGGAAGTTCCTCGCCGAGATTGATGATGATGTTGAACGATATCCAGAACTGAAGGAGTTAGCCGACAGCGCGAAATCCGAGGCTTTCAAACACCTTAATGGTTCGCTCCCCGTCACGTTGACGAGACTTGTACAGACAATTCTGAGAGAGATGGGAGAAGAACGCGCTACGCAGATTAGGCGCCAATATGAAAGTATTCGGGACAAGGACCTAAAGGAACTCCGGGTGAATCTCATACGACGTCTCAACGGCCTATCTGAAAACAACGGATCCCGGTGAGTACTATCTGTCGCACCGTTGGTTGAGAATCTGAGTTAGCGGGGTTCCCAGCGATACATTGCACGTCGATGTAGCGAGAGAGGAATATAAAGGCTGGGGTAGGAGTCCAATCGTATGACTGCCTAACCGGACTGACAATCCGAAGGAGGTTATGCGGCCACGTCCTATCGCGTGGTCGGCAGGCGCGAATCACAAATAGATGCCACTGCGGTTTATACTATCCACTTGATGAACCTGACGACGGAAGATCAACACATGCTGCAGCTTAACCCGTCTGCTACCATACCCTCTCCGCGTTTCAAATTCAAGCACACGTTCAAGCTCCCGCTTGGTTATTCTGTGATGTATGTTTTGTAATTTGCCTGCTGGAATTTCACTCAGCCGGGCTCTTGTTCGAAAAAGACGAGCGCAACTCCTGGAGAGTGAGAAACTTTTGTTGGTCGTCGCTGACCGTTCTGGGAACTTGACCGTCCACCTTGACAACCTCACAGCTATTGATGGCGCAATTCAACGGGAACGTGGCAAGCCGCTGAACCGAGAGAGGATTGGGCAGCATTTTGTCTTGGCCTATGATCAGGCGAAGCGGATGCTTAGCGTTGTATCCTCTGATAAAGTACGTCTTCCTCTGCCAATTTGGGGTGGTGCTCACATTGTTTTTCAGCTCCTCCTCCATATTTTCGTCTTCGATGAGACGAGAGGGTTCCAAGCTTTGGGTAGTGCGGTCAATCTGAAGCTTTATTATCCCGAGGGAACTTCGATCAGCCACGCATGCTTTGTCAGCGGCAGTGAGGAACTGTTGCTTATCGACTCCCGCGCCCAGGCAAGGATATACTCTCTCATCACTCTCCAATTCCGGTCTGTGTCCCTTCAGTTCTTTGTAATTCTATAGCTCATAAATACGGTAGGCCTGCCACCCTTGATCTGAAACGGGTTCCCCACAGCGTCAGTTCAACTCCAGATGGGGCATGCCTCCTCGTTGCAAATGCGCAAGGCAAGGGATTAACGTTCACCGCATACCATTGGAGTACATTCGGCTCCACAGAGGGCATTGTGCTGGATATACCCAACCTCGTGCCTGAGGATATCCCGGTTGCAACTTCCTTAGTCGACCGAGCTGCGGTTCATCTCATGTCACTCGACTTCTCCTTGCACACATGCAAATCATACGCACTGGTTATCACGCGGAAAATTACGGAGTTCACGTTCAAGGAAACAGGAGATCGTGGCCCTTCGTCGCAGAACGTCAGCTTGACCGCTCACAATTGTCTCATCGACTGCCACTCCGAGGTCTGGACACGTTTCCCTGTCCTACCAGCCGTTCAGCGGGAGACAATCTCATCCTCCAGTCACCGGAGCCCGAAGATGATTGTCTTCGTGACTGACCGCGACTTCACCATGTACGCTCCGTACTTTGCGGAGATGATCCACACATTCGAGCGCGCGACTAAAAAGCCGACGGGTGATGTTCTCAAATCTATCAAGGCTTCCGCTGCTTCGTTCGATGTATTTTCCGGTGAGCTATGCGGGAGCCAACCATGGAATGTCTCCAAGTTCCGAGGAGGCGAGTGGGTTGTGGATCTCCTTTGCCTCATTCCAATCCATCTAGCGCTCGCAAGGGACAACCGGTTCATCCCTCTCAAGGATGGAGTCTACTCGCCAGAACTTGAGAAATCTCTGTTAGGCGCTGACGTGAATCGTATTGTGGACAGTCTTTCGTTTGGTTGGTATGAGTCGATCTTCCAGTCGTACATGGCTTCCAAGGTACGCCACCCATATCCTCGTCTAGCAGCTGCATGCTAATGATCAACAGCCTGTCAGAGTTGTTTCGTCTATGGGAGAGCAATCCGTCGGGAAGAGCTTTGCGCTGAATCACCTTGTCGACACATCGTTCGCTGGCTCAGCAATGAGGACCACTGAGGGCGTATGGATGTCTGTGACTCCCACTCAAGAAGCGTTGATCGTTGCCCTCGACTTCGAAGGTAAGGTGTCCTGCGGCATATTGTTGCGCCACTGACGTCAACATCCGTCTGCAGGTGTGCATAGTATCGAGAGGTCAGCTCAGGAAGATACCTTGCTCGTTTTGTTCAATACTGCGGTCTCCAATTTTGTATGATCTGCCCAAGTTATGAAGCACGCGCATGCGCTGACGCTGGGCTTAGGTATTATTTAGGAATAACTTTGCTCTGGGTCGTGATATCGCGGGGCTCTTCCAGTCTTTCCAATCGAGTTCTACGGTCTTAGATCCAAAGGCTAACCCCTCCCTTTTCCAATCGACGCTTGTCATTATTATCAAGGTACGTGAACATGGATTTTGGTCCCTGTCCGTCAACTGAGACATCGCGTATTTACCAGGACGTTGTTGACTCGGACAAAGCCGAAATAGTGAAAGAGTCGGGCTGTTTCTTGAACCTTAAAACGCGTTTACTGAACAACTCTTTTCCAGGTTCTCCCTGAAGTTTCAAAGCATCGTGCGAGATGAACAAGAAGCGAACTTTATCTCTAAACTTCATTCAGGGAAACTGAACATCATTCCATGGTGAGATAAATGACCTCATGATTAAGATTGAACTCAAGTTGCGTCAGGCCGGTCATCGAGTCGAAAGAGTTCTACAAATTGTTCTCCTCATTGAAGCGACGCTTAGACGCACAGGCGGTCACCCATAAGGCAGCGGGGGAGTTCCTACACCTGATGAAGACCTTGATGGCGAAATTGAAGGTAAGCGTTTCTCTTGTGCCTTACTGGAGCTAACATCCCGAATGCTTGAAGGCAAACGATTGGGGAGCCATGTCGCGTAAGAACCCACTGCTCATTCCCGCTCTCTGTTCTGACACTTTCGCAGAGACTCTGGCTTCTCACCGCGCGCAGCTCATCTCGACCCTTTTGCCAAATGCGTTGGCCTTTGGCCTTGCAGAAATCGAACCAGAGAATGAGCCATTGAAGGTAACACCATAACATTACCATGATTATACTCCCTCTGACTTATTATCCAACTCGTCGCCCACTAGAATCTGGATACGGACTTGCCGATTGATCTTCCCGATACTCCGCACCAGTTATTCATAGCCGGTGGCGGTATCGAGCAATCTGCTTCCCGTGAAGATATCCTCACGTTACTCCAGGCATCCTGGGATGGTCGCGAATCCCGTCAACGAATCCCAGAAGAAGAATGGATCGCGGGACTCTCCGCCCACCTCGAGAATATCGTCAACCAACGCATCACGCACGTGGAAGAGTGGCTCACTCAGAATCTGTCACGATTCCAGACTGGACATGCGAGCATCGACGAACTGAATAGACACTTTGACAACGCCATTCTCGACCTGAGGAGCAATGTACAACTTTGTCAGCTGCAGTGCGCTGGCTGCCAGCTTCTTTGTGTGCAAAGCCGCTTTCACGACCGGGCGCATGACTGTCGGACGGATCACTTTTGCGTGCACGAATGTGATTTTTGTTTGGAGGCTTCTGAGGAGCATAAACGATGCAGTATGCCGTGAGTGAATTGTGATCCTCGCTAGCATCTCGTCGTTGATCCCTTTTTATATCAGAGCTGGTCACGCAGGCAAACATATGTGAGTTTCGTGGGTCCTGTAGAAGCGTCGGGCCTCACGATTCGTAGATGTATCCCAACCCAACACCTGTGCGGGAGGCCATGCAAATTCTCAGGAAAGCATGGATGCCTTGAAGTATGCACGAAGGTGAGCCGGCCAATTCTTATTCCGCCCTCACCTCGCTCATGTTGCTTCCATAATCGAGATAACTGATCATACGGACGAGGACGATCATCTATGTGCCGCACCCGTACATGCGTGTGGAAAGGTAAGGAGTTCGTGCTATCCATAACGGTCGTGTAACTTCGTTCCTCCAGCCGTGTGACCTGACCAGTGTGAAACTGGCTGATGGTTCTACATATTCATGTCCAGGGACATGCCGTATCCCGAGGTATCGTTTATCAGAGCGTATATCTACCCACCTATTCACGGACAACGTAGTGACCTTGATCATACCCGCCATCAGTGCGAAGCTCGCCTCTGTTCCGTCCGATGCCACCTTTGCAAGCGCTTGTGTTCTGAATATGATCACATGCATGGTCTTGAACGAGGGGCAATCCATCTTTGCGGGTACGTGCGCACACTTTGACTTGGATATTTCTTCGCTGACCAGTACGTAGGCAAGAGCACATGTGCCCCGAAGAGTGCGCAGCTCCTGGCATATGCGAGATTGCTCCCGCTCCCCACTCCATCGAAGTCACCTTTACAGGACGGAATGAGACATTTCAATATACCAAGGTATGATGATGCTTCTGCGAGGGGAGCTTGCTCTCATGTTGGCCGCTTTTATGTAGTACACTCAAGGTTCGGTCTAATTTTGTTACCGTGTCTCCCTACCGACAATGTACAAACTAAAGTTGCGAAACGAATGAAATGCATTAAGCCTATCCCGGCTGGTGCTACGACGCATACGGGACCACATACCCACAGCTTGGACAAGAGTGTGGTGCATTTCTGTGAAACCAGGTATGACGACCGAAAAATCTCATGATTTCCTTTTCGTTGAGTTGTATCCAGATGCGAGAGCTGCGATTACTTCTGCACTTTGCCTCTTGGTTCGTTGAAGCCGCGACCTTTTCATCTCGCCGATAAAGCTCATCGATTCCTAGGTCATCCACAGCAGGAGCATGAGACTCGTCACGGCTCCATGTCACGTACTCGCTGGGCTATCGACGGGCCAGATGACATACCGTTAGAGATCGAAGGCAGAAATTTTTCCAGTAATGATGAGGGTGCACCAATGATGTGTAATCTTGTCTGTCAAGCACTAGGGAGGCACGTCCACATTGATTATTGTCGCGCCACCGACGAAGATGGTTGTGTTGGTGGGGAAGAGCTACAGCACCTCACACAGAGGTTACAGCCTAACCCCGACAGACCGAAGGACTTCCTGACTCACAGCCTTTTCTGGAAACGGAGTGGTAAGAAGCGTTGCCGTCGCATGTGCAGCCTTGCTCAACGAAGGACACTTAGGTTTCAGGGACCCATACTCAAGGGAGGAGCAGTCCAACTTTGCTAAATGGTATGTCCACAGTCTAGCCGTCGACTCTCCGGGCTGATTCGGCGACAGTGATTCCATGTGTAGCGGTACGAGATCGTCGCAAACACTCGCTCGTAGTGTTCTAATCCGTTCCATAGGGCCAGAACACACCGCCGAAAGTGGAAACCCAGCTGTACCTTCTTACTGTATCCTGCCTCTTTTCCATGTCCCATTGGACCCGAACTCCGCAGAGCCTGGGGTGGGCTATATCTCTCAAGATGGCCATCACTTCGGCTGTCGCAATCCTGTTGTGATGCAGCAAGCTTTCCACATGTAAGACACCCTTTTTCATTGGCCGTCCAATGTGGCTGAAAGCGACCATCGTAGTATCTTTGTTGTGGACTAGTGCGTGCTTTCCGTTCTCTTTCATCTCGAAGCTTCTTACCCTGGTCTATGTAGCTCTGGTTCTATGGGTATCGATGATAGGAAACCTCTCGCAGGTACACCAGTCACAACCCGAATCAGCGGTCGTGCAAACAACCGATATGGTGCAGTTCTTTCATCGTTGTACGGATTCTGGACCACTCGCGCTGCAGCACTTGCAGGCTCAAGGGCTGCACGACGAGATGCCTACAGCGTAGTCTTGTTTGATCATCTTGTGAACACTCTCCTCGTCAACGATTTTGCGAGCACACCAGACCAGTTGTTGGAGATCCTCCTTGCTTATAGTCCTGACGATGGAGGTACGAACTTCACTCTTGCGATTGGAAGAGCGCAAGAGCTCATGGAACAAAACTGGAGCACAGAGAGGTGAGTCCATCACTTCTCGTTCCTTCCATGGTGATATATATTAACCGACTTGGGGAAAGGACACCGATTATCATCTTTTTATCGGATGGTGATTGCGCCATCGTGGATCAAGCTATGCAAGACATTTGTCGCTCTTCCATTCGACTCGGGTGAGTAATTTCAGAGTACCATCGATTCAGCGCGCGAACGTCGCTTACGTCCGATGATAGTAAAGCGGTGTCTTTCCACGCGGTCTCGTTCGGTCCAGAAGGTTCTTCAAGATTCCTCCGTCGGATGACAGACATCGCACAAGAGTCCCAGAACAATGCACCGAGGGATCCGCTCGTGCCGGTGACTGCCACAATTCCGTCGTCGTACACGCAAGCACTCGATACGGTATGTGTTTAAATGAATTAGGCTTCATGAGGTCTCAACCGATGTCCACCGACGCTAGGTTCAACTTGCAGAGACATTCTTGGGAATTGCGGAATCGTTGAGAAAACCGAGAGGTGCACTGTTGCACTAGGTTGGTTCTGGTTCCGCTGACATGACCTCGTGCTCATTCGATGGACCAAAGTAGAGTCTCCTCTATGCTTTCGTTTCCCTTTGGCTCTACTCCATGACACGCCCATCCATGGTATTGCTGGTGTGACCAGTGATCCAGTCTTTTGGCTCGGTTCCCTGTTTTCCTACATATTTAAAAGCTCGTTGCTGCGATCTGTACATAGTATCTACGCCCGCCATACTCGTTCGAGCATGTAGAACAAACACTCATGCCACCAGTGCCTCCTCTGCACTGATACCTTCCATGACCAAGAATTTGCAGGTGACATACGTTGAGAGAATATACAGAGAAGTATACGTAACCCAGTCTCTGATCGACACGTCCAACTACACACTCGAGAAAGCATGCTCTCGAGTGTGACTGCATGAGGTTAAGTTAACGTACGGGCGGCAACGGCCCTGCGTCAAATTCGGGGGAGGAGTCGTCGAGTCCCTAGGACCCAACATCATGTCAGGTTGCCCTCCTGGACACCCATCGGCTACAAAACATGCCTAGAAGAGCACGAGTGAGTACAGTTACTTGCTAACAAAAAGCAAGTTGGATCCAACCTGCACACCGGACACGTTGCACTCGATTTGAGCCAGAGAAGAATACACTCCTCATGGAATTGATGTGTACAGGGGAGTGTGATCACGACCGGGTCGGGTAGATGTTCGTTGGGTGACTCGGATCTGAACGAGTCTCTGCATATGGGACAATCCATCTCTGATTGTGGTGCTGAAAGGTACAACGTCAGATGAAACGGACACAACAAGTACGGGATAAACTACGCACAGCCAGCGGTGACATGTGATCTTGGTAGGCCGTCGATCACGTTGGACGTGGCAGGCTGAGGTAATGAGCGTCCGCTGGCAGTCAACCTTTGGACCACGTATGGTATAACCTCAAGGACTCGAAGCGATGAGTTTGAATAGCCCCGCGAAACGAGGTCC